>JBBPFP010954242.1:0-14662 GCA_037974795.1 Kaempferia galanga | reverse complement strand
CTCTATCTACTATTAGATCATCATCTATACCTAAATAAATTTTATCTTGTTTTATTGTTGTTAACCAAGTCTTTTTTAGTCTTCCTCTTCCTCGTATAACATAGTAGGTATGATCGCTATTTTATAAAACTTCCCTTTAAACTTTAGTGGTACTTAATAATCATAAAGAACATCCGCTGCTTTCTTCCACAACCATCCATTCTATATAAAACATCTCTCAACCCTTTCTTTCTTTTGCAAAAACGAACCTAAATACTTAAAGTTCTCTCTACCAGGTGATTCGTCATATTCTATGTTAACGCTTACTTTACTTTGTCTAATATTGTCAAACTTAAATTTTATATACGGTCTTTACTCTACTAAGACTTCTTTCACATATCTCATCTACCAAACAATATGCACTATAGTAACGTGTCTTGGTTGTGTCTACTGAATTCATCCATGATTAATATAAAAAGATAGAGATTTAGAGTTGATCCGTGATGTAATTCTATCTTTATAGAAAATGTTTTAGTTAATTTACCTAGAGTTTTCACTCTTGTCATTATATTCTAGTCCATACCCTTAATTATTTCAATAGATGCTACATTAACACTTTTCTATTTAATTCTCCATATAATTGTCCTTAGGAGTTTTTTTTTCTAGGTCGACAAATACCACATATAAGTCTTGCTTCTGTTCCCAATACTTTTCAATTAGTTACTTGAGAAGATGCATAACTTTTATTGTCCACCTTCTAGGCATGAATTCAAATTGATTTTGGGTCGCCGTGGTCTCTTTCCATGTCGTTTTTTTAATAATTTTTAAAGTTTCATGGTACGACTTATTAGCTTAATATTCATATAATTCATATAATTTTGTACATCTCCTTTATTTATATATAAGGGGATTATACATTTTTTCTGTTTCAATATCAGATTGAATAACATCGTAAGTCATTCAATACCTTGTTTCCTTTTTTAGATATTTCCATACCTCTATTGGAATACTATCTAACCTAACTACTTTTTCATTTTGCATCCCATTTAAAGTCTGTTCTACTTTTAAAGTTTGAATTCTGCGATAATTAAATGTTTATACTCTTCTAACCTACTTAAATTACCTAAGTTACGTTGATCATCTAAATCTTCATTAAAATGTTGATGAAAATATCACTTCCATTGCTCTTTGATTTCCTTGTTATCCACTAGTAGCCTATTAAATTCATCTTTAATATATTTTATTTAGATAAGGTCTCTTGTCTTTCTCTCTCGCTTTAGCTATTTTATAGATTTTCCTTTCCCCTTCTTTTGTATCCAACTATCGATATAACACTACTAACCATCCCCTTCTAATCGGTTAGGAGTTGTTTTTACACATAAAATATAATTATAAATGTAATTATTAAAATTGCATATTTGTTTAATCAATAGGCGGCCATTATAATAAGTAAATAAAATATTGATTAAAAAAATGCATTTGTGTGTTTTGATTCACAAAAAATAAAAATAAAAATGCAAAGACAATAAATATTTGAAATTCATCCAACAAGTTTCTATTCATATTCTTTAATCTTGAAGTGATGTATTGGCCAATAGGTTCTTTGTCAGAAGAGTAAATAGGAAAACATGAATTAACAATGGTCATGACGTCAGTAATATGTTGTGAAATTTAGAGAAGAAAAATTAATATATATCAGAGGAATTTTGTTTTTACCTTCTGATTGTCAATGATATCAGAAATAAAAATATCTATAATTCTATCATTTCTCACCTAAGGCGCCTATTTGTTCTCCATAACAACTCTTGGAACCAGTTGTGTACGCTTTTGGAAGGTAACTGTTTTGAAGTATGAACTATCTCATTGAGGTGTATTCATACTAGGTACGTTTTTACTGCAGGTATTTTTTTGAATAAGTTATATGACTCTTGTTGGTTTAATTTCCTTATTTTAATGTCTAAATTTCAAATGTTTGTCTTGACAGGTGAGGTATCATTGTCCAGAGGAGGAGATTGCTTTAGGTCCTAGTTGCTGGTTATGGGATTACTTACGAAGAAGTGGAGCATCCGGTTTCTTACTTCCTCTTTCTGGTGGAGCAGATAGTTCAAGTGTTGCTGCCATTGTTGGTTGTATGTCTCAGCTTGTAATAAAAGGTGTGTTCTATGTTCATGTTGATGCTATTTCAGGACTTTTCATATTGGTGTTTTTACTGGAAGATGCTGTTTATGAAAACAATTGCAATTTACTACATAGTTGATTGTCCGCTTGATAGGGGCGCAGTTTGACCTGTGAGTTCAATCAGCTTGGTCAGCCTCTCGATCAAGTATTGACCAAATGTTTGCCTAAACATCATTCAGTTGATCAAGTACTGATCAAGTATTGATATTCCTGCCCTCAATTTCCCCACTCCACAAGTGGGGTATTGCTAAATTGTAAGATTCTTACGACCTCTCCACCCTCAAGAGGGAAGATGCCCTCAAGGACATGGTATCTCCCTTGAAAGGAACTGACCCATCTGCCATCAATGAGCATCGCTGTCACTACCAAACATATAATTTCACTTGGTAATTTCCCATCCGTCAATCTGTCTACAATTTACTAAAGAGTTGGTCTGAAGCATCTTATTACGAGCTGATTAGCAGTTTCTTTAAATGTTGAAATTTGCTGAACTTTTAGTCAAACTCATTAGCAACATATAAACAACACCTTTGCTAGATCATGATTTTACACTTTCCCAGGTTGTTTGAATTATATCGTTCTTATAGTATTCTAATAGTCTTTAGTATGACAATACGACAAGCAAGTTGTTGACACAGCTGTTAGCTCTGGAGTGTTTCAACATGTGTAGCATGTTTACACTATAGGGAAAATGGAAATATGGAAACTAGTTAAGTTTTTTTCCTCCGTTCAATTGGAAGTATGAGGGAAATTATTGTGAAGGGATATATGGTGTCTTCCTTTCCTCCAAAAGTACTTAAAAATGGAGAGAAATTAAAAGAGAAGAAAAATTTGTCAAACTCTATGTAGTAAACAATAGGGGAAAAAAACAAATTTAAGTACTTCATCTTTATGACTATATGATGTGAATTATTTAGTGGTCTCCTGTATATGGGCCTTATCAAAAGCTTTTTTCCCCTCTCTTGCCCATTCTTTCAAATGAACAGAGCCATTGAAGCTTAGTGTTCTAGATATTACTGATGCCATTCATGCCAACCAATATTAGAATATGACTTATTCCAGCATGTTGAGCTTTGTCAAAGATTGGATTGGCTTGCTCTGGGGAGTATCAGATAGGAAAAGTAAGATATGACAAAACTCTAGGGTTTAAAGTGTCATTTCTCGAATTGATATTGCTTGTGGCTTCTAGGTTGTATCAACCAATCAGGAGATTGATTTGATTGTCCATTCCAGGATACTGAGATTGTCTATCCACCTTCTGTTTCATGAGCAAGACAATGTTGAATTGTTGTTGTAACTTCTCTCCTAAACATGTGTGCTCTCAAAATAATCTAATTTTCTGGCATGCAAGCAAATTAGCAAGTTTGAGAAGCCTACCTGCAATCTTGATCAATACTATTCAGAATTTTGGTTACTGGATAGCCCAAATTTTGCAGATATTCAAGAGGATGGAGATGAACAGGTAAAAGCTGATGCATTAAGGATTGGCCTTTATAAGAATGGTGAGATTCCAACAGACAGCAAAGAGTTCGCAAAGAGGATATTTTACACTGTTTATATGGGATCTGAAAACAGGTACACTTACAAAAATCACAAACCCTCTTATTTAGTGCAAAGAATTCTGAATTCTTTGTTGATACATAATTGTACTATTTGTTTTTAGTCTTGCCTTTAATTTCTCAAGTTGGATAACTGTCAACATGAATTTCGACTTTCAGTTTTGATTTTGTGAGGATGAGGTTATCTTTTGATTTTGTGACTTATTGTAGCTGCTGGAATTTTGTTTTGAACTACTTTGCAGTTCTGAAGTAACCAGGTCTCGTGCTAAGATGCTGGCAGACGAGATTGGCTCTTGGCATCTAAATGTAGATATCGATGGTGTTATTTCTGCATTACTCTCTTTGTTCCAAACTCTGACAGGGAAGTGTCTGCGTTACAAGGTAATTGTTATCAAGTTAGTTCTCCAATCATTCACTTATTTACATTATCATTTTGTTTACCACTGTCAAATTGGAGTAATCTGCATGTGGTTGACTCTTATGATGTGTACTATTTCCTTCAGAGAACTTGGAATCTCAATGACTACAAACTTTCTACTTTTTTGGTGTGTAGGTCGATGGAGGATCTAATACAGAGAACCTAGCGCTGCAAAATATTCAAGCTCGAGTTAGAATGGTGCTTGCATTTATGCTAGCTTCTCTTATGCCATGGGTTCATAGTAAACCTGGGTTTTTTCTTGTATTAGGCAGCTCAAATGTGGATGAAGGATTACGTGGCTACTTGACCAAGGTAAAAAAGCTTTTCTTGTTAAAGGCAACTTGGTCTTGTCTAAGTAAACTTGGTGGAAGACAACTTACGTATTAAAGAACCATGAGAGGCCATACTAAAAGCTGAATGAGTTCAAAATCTGGATGACCCTATGTTGTAAATTTTATGAAGATTTAATGCAACATGATCAAGATTCAACAAATTTTCCTAATGTGAAAAGGAGTCATATACTCTAGCTATTTGGGTTTGTTCACATGTCAGGAGATTGAGATATCATGAATTTCCTGTGGGACTTATTTGCTTCTCCTCTAATTTACTAATTAGGCTTGTTGAGCTCATGATTTTTTATTGAATAATAGTATGATTAATACTTCAAACTTTTTGTAGTATGATTGCAGTTCTGCAGACATAAATCCCATTGGGAGTGTAAGCAAGCAGGATCTTCGGTCTTTTCTACGTTGGGCTTCCATACATCTTCACTATACTTCTTTGGCAGAGGTTGAAGCAGCACCTCCAACTGCAGAGCTTGAGCCAATTAGGTCTGACTACAACCAGGTATAAATTTATATCCATTGACTGATCTATTAGTTTATTTCTATTTGCCATTCAGTCTGTATAAGTACCTGTTTTTTTATAAAAGTACTTTGCTCCTTATTCTTGTTATTTGTTAGTTTTGACTTTACAATATTTTTTTTCTTTTAGTGTCAAATGATTGAAGTGCCTGCATAGTAGATATTAACATATATTTTAGTATTAGCAAAGCCACAACTGTCAGGTTCTTTTTTCTGATGGAAAAATTAGCATGCATATAAACATTTCTAATCCCATATTATTTTATGTGATTCTTCGGATATCCTATTTAGTCTGTGGAATGTTGCCAACCATTAAGGGTTTGGCTGACTAGGTGCTATGAAGGCCAAAGAACCTTGGGGGACAAACATATTATTTGATGAATTTATTATTAAAGTGCTTGCTTTCAAAGAAGCACACGCCCAAACATATCATTTGACTCTAGCACTTTAATAATTAGCAAAGTAGTTCTTAAATAAATTTTAAAAATTAATTCCAACTAATAAAAAAATCATGAATATTAACTAAATAATTATTAATATTAAATATTACAGTGACAAATATATAATTTGTACTATCTTATGAAATTTAATAAATTTTGTAAAATTTTGTTTCAAATCAGTATTCATTAAAAAACAAATTACAGCATATAAACTCCTATTTATGCATTGATAATTGATCAATTATATTCTATGAATAAAAAATTTAAAAATATATTAAAAAATGTGTTTTTGTTCATTAAAATCAAGTTATACAATATAAAATATCATTTATTGCTAAAAATATGTAAAGGATACTAATTAAATAAAAATATTTTAAAATAGTTTAATAATCTAATCAAAATATTATGTATTTATTAGTACAATTTAATTATCAAAATATTATTTTAAATAATTAAATTACTTCAATCATTCAATTAGACTAAATAGTGGAGAAAAAATAAACCTAAGTTTCTTCATTTAATTTAATATTTAACAACAAAATTACTAATTATAGTACCATAAAATTATTTATATATCGATTAAAATTAAATTGATTAAACTATTAAAATACTATAAAAATATAAAATGATTATTTCATTCAACAATCAATGTTATTTTCATGTAATGAAATTATTTATGTATTGTATAAATAATTATACTAGAATCATTATAATTTTTAAAGTAATATTATCACTATCCAGTAAGTTATTTGTTGCATTTAGGTATTATATATGTCATTATATGGATTTATAAATAGCATGAAAATAATAAATTATCACTATGGGTATTTATATCCTAAAATATTTATAACACAAATTATATCACATTTCATACTTATAAAAAATACTATTTGAACTGTAATTATATAATTTTATTTGTACAATAATTGTAATATTTACTGAAATGAAACCATATTGCATCGTATTCCAATTATACATTCATCGAACACTATAGGGTAGAAAATTAATTTGCAAAGCAATTTCAAAATGTAGGTTGTCAAAAACTAAGAACTTATATAGAATGCACTTTGAACAGTGCATTTTCTAAATGCACATTTCAAATAAAAATCCAATGCCCAGCCCAACTTTTATAAGTTTAGTTGGTTGAGCTACTATTAACTTTAGCTAAAGTTTCTACAGCTAGTGGTTTGGTACGGTAAGTTAGTGAATCAAACGAGTTAGATTAACAACTTAGCTAGATTTGGGAATTCACTCATTAACTCATCGTAGGGTAGACAGTGAAACTCATCCATTAACTTATTTGGTGCAACCATTAGCCCCAAATAGTCAATTCTAGGTTAATAATAAGTTCAGTTATCTAACTTGATAAATGCCCTTAATATCGTTATCTCCAATTAAACTAAAGTTTTAAATTTCTAATGTATACATTGGAGAATGGATTTATTTTGCTAGTTTTAAGGCTTTTTTATTTGTCATAACATATTTGCTGAGATGAGTATTGTCCAATTCTACCATGACATCCATTCGTCTTCTATTTTTACATATTTTGCTATTAATGCATTAATATTCTATCTTGGCTTTTTCTGAAGATTTTTTGTAAAAAATATTATACTTGCTAAGATTTTGTATCTACGTGACTAGCTGGATGAAGTTGATATGGGAATGACCTATGAGGAATTATCAATTTATGGGAGACTAAGGAAAATTTTCCGTTGTGGTCCTGTTTCAATGTTTCAGGTGATTTTCTAAAAAGCTTCTTTAGTTGCTATTTTACTCAAACACATCATTTGCAATAGATTTAAAATGTTCTGTGATGAAGATGATGTTGTTTCTGGTCATTTTGAAATCAATCTTTATTCAAATGTGTTACTATGCTTGGAAATAGATTATTCAAGTTGCTAGAGTCAAATGATTATAACTGCAAAGGCTTTGTGATTGACTTATTCCTTCCAGTTTTAGCTGTGGGTGAGTGCAAGAGGAATACAAGGGAAGCTTCAGATCAGTAGCCGTAGATAGTAGCAGTAGAGCTGAACAGGCAGCTATAGTGAATTGACCTGCCATCACTTTTCCTAGGTAGATACTACTTATTGCACCACCTCTCATGATCATAGGAGACAAAGATATGCCTAACCCACCAAAGCCTGATGAAACATTCACTATTTGCATTCTACCAATGGTCACATAGAATCATAATTTTTACATCGTTTTTAAATATAAAGCTCGAAAATGAAGATCAGGGCAATGAATACAATGTTAACCCTTTAGATGACTATCTAAGAGAGATGGAAATGAGGAAACGTTATGATAATATTATGCAATGAATTTCAATTCTCCCACACTAATTGGTAAATGATTGTAAGGTTATTATTGATGGTAAATGCTTCACGATTGTAATCTCGATCAAACTTGCCATTTACATCTCACAGTGAGCCACAATCAAATAATTACAAAGTTGCTCGGATGCATTGGATCTCTTTACCGATCATAAGATAAGTCGTGCCTATCTCAATGATGTCTAATGAGAGCGAACAATGGATATTTGAAAAACAAAATATAAGTTGGCATAAGGCCAACTCAACAGATCGGACTGACTTCTTAAGTTTGACTTGAAATGAAAGTTTGTATTAACACATTTGACTCTTAGTCAAGCATCATCTTGATCATAATTATAGAAACTGAACCAGGCCAAACTTGAATAAACTGGAACCAAGTTGCTTTTTGAGTTGGTTTGGCTAACAAATTGGATAAGTAAAGGTGGCCTTAAAAACAGGCCAGTCATGTTTTTTTTTTGAAAATCAGAAAAACTAGGCTGATTTTTTGAAATCATTCCAGGCTTGTGAGTCCAAAATGCACACCTATAAAAACAATGATATCAAGGGTATGTCAGTTCAACTAGAATTAATAGATTAATATGACAACCTTAAACACATCCTTCTCCTTTTCTTCAAATATTTCATAATGGTCACCATTCGTGTTAAAATCTTGTACTCATAAATTTTTCATTCGCTTTCCATTCAACTCTACCATGCCCTTGCATTTTTTTTTCAAATATTTGTAATGACCACACTTTGTGTTAAAATTTATCACTCATTTATGTTTCATACATTCATCGTCTTATGTGACATCCAATGACATTACATTTTTTTTTTAAAATCTTTCGTAATGAACATTGTGTTAACATCTAACACAAGTTTTTCATCCAACCGTCATTCAGATCTACTGCTTTCTTTTGATTTTTTTTTCCCAAATCTTTCATAACGTTTACCATCCATGTTAAAATTTAGTACTCATTAATTTTGCATCCATTTGTCGTCAAAACGTTTACATGAAATCCATGTGACATTATGTAAAAATTTAGTACCCATTCAATCATGGTGGAGAAAAATGGCTTGCGTTGCTGCGCATCTATGATTGGCCATCTGCAAATGACAATGTGATTGCTGCAATTGAATTATTTGATCTATGCTAACATATTACCACGAGAAAATATGCCAAGATTGTGCTATGTTAATCTAATAACTCTAAATTAGTTTTTTATATATTTTATTTTGATGGAATGAAACCATATAAATATCATATTGCGTCACATCTTAAATTTTATGTTACTATTTCTTCATACTTGGATCCTTCAATTATGCCACTGATTGTTGTTGCCCTTTGTAGGCCAGCCTTAATGCTTCAAATCAAGTAGCTTTCATCAATTAAATTATTTAAATGTATAATTTATGAATAGAATTAACAGGTTTGCAGGTTATCCAATTAACTTGGTTTACCATTGGACTTGACCAAGTTACTGTCGAATTATGAAGTTTAATCCTTCCAAGTCTAATCAAACCAAAATAAATCCCGAGAAACCCATTACTATACTATCACGAAGACAAACCCCTCGTAGAGATAGCAGTTGTGACTTGGAGCCTGTATCTCCTTGAGTAACCCTTCTTTATTAAAGAACCTTTAAATGAGTTTTGAGACTTCAAATCCAGGAGAGCTACCCAAGCCCTTTCTCCTTTTAGAGATATTGGACGTGCTACTGATCTCAGCCTAGGCCTATAGCTATCAAATCCTTCCTACTACCTTGTGGACTCAGAAGAATAAAATATATTCAGATACATAGCACAAACTCATCGGGTAAAATGCATAGACACAATTCTGGTTTATAATTAGTGTTAGGAAAAATAGCCATTTTTAGTTTTGAACAGCACGGACATTTTATGTTAATTAACACTTGTGGCCTATGTTGGACAGTAGGTCATTCATCAAAAATGGCTTGGGAAAATTCAGATATCAGTATCTAGATATACCTTCAACTGATTAACCTTCAACTGAATAACTAATCAGAGCAGAAGATTAGAATGCGTAGGAGAAGTATATGGAGAAGCTGGCTAGATGGGTAACGGAGATTATTTACAAAGTAAAGATGAATGAAGATGATGATATTAACCTTTTTGTAGTTTGCTATATAATATGAGCTTAAAGTTGTTGATACATATCTTGACATCTGTGTTATCAAACAGAAAGGTTGACAGAAGCGTGTGTGTATTTCAGTATATTTGAATCAATATATATATATATCTCATTTCTGTATAATTTTCTCATGTTGCAGAACCTCTGTCACAAGTGGTGTGGTAAATTAACTCCGTCAGAGGTGGCAGAGAAAGTGAAACACTTTTTCAAGTATTACTCAATTAATCGCCATAAGATGACTGTATTGACACCTTCTTACCATGCCGAGGTGATTTTACTCTCCGAGTTTTTATTTTTCAATCTCACCTCAGCAGCTATCATGGATTTTGATCATATGTCAATGTTGTAGAGCTATTCTCCTGAAGACAACAGATTTGATCTTCGCCAATTCTTGTACAACTCAAGATGGCCGTATCAGTTTCGGAAGATTGATGAACTTGTACAAGAAGTGTCTGATCAAAGAGCAGCTAGATTCCCCGAAGGACAAGGAGATTTGGATACCGACTCAGCTAGTGGTAGTGGTACAGGAGTAGTGGCAGCAGGATCTAGCAATCCAAATGCTGGCATTTAGGAAAAGAAATATGATCAATAATAGTAATAAGCTTTTCTGCTAATCATTTATCTTTAAGGTTTAAATTTGCTTTTTATAGATCACAGGGATTTGAAAAAAAAAAGCATTTTGGTCCCTGAATAATCTTATAATGAAGTTGTAAGTGTATCAATTGCTACCTGAACATTCAACATTTGGTTGTGTTCCTGGAAATCAATAAAAAAACGACTAGTGCTGATTCTGTTTCTGAAGAAAGCCAGAATACATATTCTTCAATAGTAAATGTTAAATTTGAAGTGGTTCTCTTCCTTGCCAGAGTCGATAAGTGGTATGGTAATTGCCCGACGTGTGAAGGTCATGACTGTTGGCGATCTTTGTTGGTTCCTAGTTTCTTCAGTGTGTTGATCTCGACTTCCTTTTGGTCTATTGAGCAATTGTATGATGTGCGTAGAATTTTCAGTATCATTGTTCATCTAAATAGATCATGACTCAATCTCATTGCATTCTCAAGTAGACAAAGGGGTGACTATTTTATATGGCTATTGACATATAACTATCTACTTATATGTGAATACTTTAGTTTTATGTTCTATGTTTATTAATTTAGCTAATTTTCTCTAACAGCCTGTTTAAAAAGTTTTTAAACAATGAAATTGAATTGAATTTTATCGGGAATTAAATTTCATCCGAAATTGAATTTAATTTTTTAATTTGAAATGAGTTAGTAAATAATAAAATTGTATTGAATTTCTTTATTTGAAATTTATTAGAATTTAATTCAATTCTTATATTTTTACCGTTTTATTCATCAATAAAACTTAAAATTTTACTAGAACATGGAGGACTATCTTAGTTATTTTAACTTTTTAGATGAATTTTCATCGTAAATTAGACCTATTTAGGTCTAATTTATTTTGAAAGGATGGAATAGAATTGAATTCGAATTCCTTATCAATTCTGTCTTAAAAATTTATTCAAAATAATAAAATGGAATTTTAATTCTCAAAAGAACACAATTCCCCTCATTTCTAAACAGGGTGTAAGTGAACTCTAAACTCGAAGCTCTATATAACTATGTTTTTATTTGTATTTATTTTTAATTTATTATTAAATATTAAAGATAATATAATTAAACATTAACCACAAGCAAGAAATTATTTTCCTTAACACATCATGCATAATCAAATGGGTCCAATTCCTGGGTCCAGCCAAGCCCGGTTCAACGAACCGACTCGGTTCAAGGTCATTGCTAGTGGCTGGCAGATGGCGTTGTTCGCTCGAAGAAGACGCAGAATAAAACCGTGGCACGACCACGGACCGCCCTCCTCACTCCGTTTCTGTCGTCGAATCCGTGCCCAGATCTCGATCTCTGCCCTCGTTTCTCCCTGTCGGAGATCTAGCTCCTCCCGAGTCGCAGGCGTCGAAGAGGAAGGTCGAACGCTGGAAGACTTCTCGGCCGCCTTAGCCATGAACCCCTTCTCCTCGGGGACGCGGTTGAGGTAAGCAGTAACCTGTCTCTTCGTTCCCTGATTGAGCAGTTAATTGTTAAGTCGCCATGCTTCTCTAATTCTCCTTGCTTCTGTTTTTTTTTTCTCATTTTTCTTTTCGTCTCTGGATCGTTCATCTCCAATGAAACGTCCAGTCGACCAGATTCTCAGTTAGATCAATCTTGGGTCAAGTAAAGTTATGATCTTTGGTTGTAATAAGATGGAGAAGTCTTGTTGGTGTCCTGCCGGTGGCAGTGAATGTGGATCTGTTGTTGTTGGTTGAGAATTTCTTTCATTGGATTTGAAGTCGATTAAATCATCGAGAAATCACAGAACACTAGGTTGAAATGAGTGCAAATAGTGGAACTAAGAGCTTGCCTTTTATTGTGACTTATTGAACATTTTCTATTTCACTTTATTCGTCATCCTAGCCTTACAAGCGGCTTGGAAATAAGAAGATTTGTTTTTTTTCCGGAAAGATAATTGTGAGAGTCAACTTCTGCATTCACATCGTTAACAGCATTCATTCCAACAAAATCAGATGTTCAAAGTAGTATCCAAAGGTTCCTAAAGGACAACCCATTTTTCTCCTAGGATTGAAGAAGAGATTGTACTAGAGACTCAAAAATTTCTAACTATTTTCTTCTAGCGCTGCTTAGGTTGTTCTCCTTACTCTATCTGGAATTAGATTTGATAGGCTGATGATAAATCCACTTAGAAGTTGTGGACAGGATTGGAAATTTGAAACTACTCTGTATCTAACACATTCAATAGTTATAGAATTAGTCACCTCCTCTAACTATTACTTAGTGTTTTGGGGATTGAAGTGAGGTTGATGTCATTCAGGAAGTGTTGATTCACTCCTGTAACGATCAGGTCTGATGAGGGCGAGGAGAGATTGTTGGGATAGATTGCTCAACAAAGTGCAGCTCTTGGCAGTATTCTAGGATGTAGTCTGTCGGGGATGAACTAAAACATACATCGAACAATAGAAAATGTGATTAGGCCATGGGTGTAATATAGTTTCAAAATGTGGGTTTCCTATGCTTAGCTCATTAATATGGGGAAATTTTGATAAATAGAAATAGGTGTTGGGATTTCTAGCTAGATTCATTAATGTTATGCAACTCCAAAACTCGAGGAATTGACGATGAAGGAAATATTTATTAAAGTCAATATCTTGATTAAAGTAGGATCACTAGTTGACTCCTTGTTGACTGCCAACAGTTGCCGAACTAGCCTTCCTTTCCTTTAGCCTAGATGCTTCATCTTAGCTGGTCTGATTTCTAGTTGGCTTTCTTTTCTAAACTTGCTTGATCAGGGATTCAATTAGGCTTATTGCTGTTATCCTTATTCATACTTTTACTGAAACCATTCAATCTATTGATCTCTTACATTCAATCAGACAATCAAGTACTGGATATGGGCTTGAAAGCTTACTCGTTCCCTTTGCATTGTGTTATTTTCTGGGCTAATGAATATGCCCTTACTTTAAACTGGGTAGCAAAGCTAAAAAAGTCAAACTTAACTTTGAACCCCTTTAGAAGAGATTAAGGTCGACAAAAAAAGAGTGTTGAAATTAACTTTCTCCCAGTGACTTACAGGGCCTTACCCTAGGGTTGAGCTTATAAATCATTACTCTAGAAAATGCCCTAACTATTAGGAAATGAATCATTTTCTATAGTGTTTTTTTTTTCTGATTACTCTAGTAACAAGCCTGTCACGGTGCAGAATTATTTAGACCACCAGATCAAATCGGATATGGAACAAGATCAAAATAAGTACCTTTTGACAAATGGGAGTTCATTTATCAACAAATTTTTATCTTCCCTTGGAATTAGTTAAAATAATTGTTTTAGGTTGCTTGATAGGTACACTTATTATGGCTGAACTTAAATGAATTAAGTTCATACTGTTAATAATGACACACTTTCCTGGTGGTTGACTCACTACTTCATAAAAACTTTTAAGTGAGCTCAGTGTGGAGCAATTTTGAGATGGTTGACCTCCAGTAAGCTCTTACTTTCAAACTACTTTTCACCATTGGCCAAGTCTATGATGTGTGTTACAACATCAAACTCAAAATGAGGGAAATATTGGGTAATTTCAATTCTTCTATATGTTTTACAAGCTTTGTCAAAAACACTACATCTTTTGAGCAATCCAAGGTGAAAAAGTCTGTCTGCGTGGGCTGCTTCTTACAATAATGTGAACTTATCTAATCAATTTTAGGTCCATGTTAATCCGAATGATAGATGAGCCACAACCTTCCATTGGGGTTTGACTGACATGTCTATGTACAGACTTGATCAATTTGGAGTGAGCTTCATATTACATATAGAAATCCACAATTTTAGATAAAGAAAATAATATAATATTTCTGCCTTATGTTTTTGTAATATGCATCATCATCACTGCATTATATGACAAATTAAAACACATTGTTGCTATTTTTTATTGTCTAGAAATTTGCATACGAGGGAAAACTCCGAGGGACATGTTTAAGATGGTACGGACATGTACCTAGACGACCAATAAATGTTTGAGTTAGGCGATGTAAAATTATGACAAGCATGCATATTGTATAACTTTATGGAATTAGAACATGCTTTATTACATGAAGGAACCCCTATTTATACAAAGATATGGTTGACCTATTCTATGGAAATAAGTTAAAAATTTAATCTAAAATATCTCTAGACATAATTAGAGATATTTAAACTA
>JBBPFP010953826.1:0-14667 GCA_037974795.1 Kaempferia galanga | reverse complement strand
ACATTATAGGATAAATCTTTTGAGCTTTTTTTTATCAATCACCCTAAATCTAACTTTTTTTTAGCTTACCTGTATGAATACCTTTTATTTTACAAAATCATAATCTATTTATTGATTTTAGAATTTTTTTTATTGAATCAAACTAGTTAAATAATATATTTTTATTTTTTTAAAAAAAAAATAGTTTTAAGGTGATTTTAGAGGTACTTTAGTGATTTTAGAAATTGCAAGCATCTTTTAACTTTTCCCTCTAATATTTAGCTCCATAAAGTTTAACATAATAACACAGACCCGTGACAGCCCACGATAGTCCAACGTGCCCTAACTTAAAACGTGTCACGCTCTTGGAATGTTCTTTTAGAATCTTTAGCTCCCAATTTGAAGACGCAAAACTCGTGGCAAATAATTATTACATGAGGTGTCACTCGACTGACCTTGTGATCATCAGTGAGAGGCACCGCTTGACCCCTGCGGCTGAGCACTGCCCGGGAGTCCCCGCAGTTGGCCACAACGAGCCTCCTGTTCCCGTCGAGCAGGGCCACAACCGCTGTCGATCCGACGATGTCAGACTCGATCCCGGAGCGATCGCACCTGCAGAGGGGAAGCCCAACCCTCCCGCACGCGCACGCCGACAGCGCCAGGTCTTCCATCCGCGCGAAGCTCCTCTCAACTGCCGCCCTCATCCAAGCCACTTCCTCGCCATCGGTCGCCTCCCCCTGGCTTAGCTCCTCAGCCAATATGACGTGCATCCGTTCCTTGCACAGAGCCGAAACCTAGGCCACAAGATTCGGTAAGCAATCAAATTAGTTTTCCGGTGAGTTGGATTTTAAAAATTAGAGCCATCCTCAAATCACAAGATGCTGGAGTTTAAAAAAACGAAGAAGATATGATTCTTTTTCTTCAGAGTATTCGTTTCTTTTCTTTTTTACGCTCGAATTTTGTCGATCGATCATTTAAATGGCGGATTACATTAGTTTTAGTTAAAAGGAACGAAGAAATAAAGGTGAGTAAGGGTTCCAATATTTACATGGGAGCCGCCGTGACCGTCGAAGACAGCAAAGAAATGGAGCGGAGCACGTCCATCACGCCTGAAAAATCCCGGCCGGACAGATACAGCGTCCTCCATCTCTCTAGACCTACCGGAGAGGGATATGAATCCGAACATGATGGAGGTCTCCACGAGTGCCGGTGCCAACAGAGAACTAGAAGCGATGGCCGGAATGCTAGCGTCTCCGCCAGATGGCGAAGAAGTAGACGATGAAGGACTCGAGGAGGTATGCAACGGCGAGAGAGACATAGGAAGTGGTGCATGGTCGCTACGGCCAGCCCGGTATCTCTTCCCGCTTCCCGCATCGCCTGGACAGAGCAGTTCAACCACCTCGCCGACCTCTGGCCTCCTTGTCGCAGCCCTTGTGCTCGGAGAAGATGCAATTGCCCTATCGGGCTCGAGGGGGCTCCTCTCGATCCGCCGTCGACGCGGCTCGCGGCATTTTTCCGGTGAGTCGCCTTCCCCGGCCATCACCAAGAAGGAGGCAGCCATTAACGGCTGGGATCGGCCTGAGAAACCGAGGGCCGCCAGTAACTCCGATCTCCGTCGTCGATCATCTGGCGTGGTGAGAAGAGAGAGAGAGAGAGAGAGAGAGAGAGGGGGGATGGATGAGAAGGAAGCGAAGGATTAGAGGAATTCAGTTTATATATTAATATAACATAGTATAAGTCTATAAGACACGGTATATGGCCTTTAGGTGCATAGGCCTCAGATCCCAGCTGTTCAAAAAGGGAACTACCTGCTAAAAAAAACCATTACTTCATATTCAATCAACAACTAAGATAATCCTGTTAGTAAAAACTACCACACTTGTACTACATCACCAGAGGATTATTCTTTTCTTTTAATAATCATGCTTAATACAGATTGTTGTTGTTATGTGGGGACTTATCAGGTAACTATGCAGGTTAGACATCTCAGAAGATAAATTTTTGTATTACTTCTGGGATTGTTGGAACCTATTGAAGGTATGTTTATATTATTTTTATTTTGAAAAATAATGTTCATGTCTTCTTCATTTATTGTTAGATTGCTGTATTATTCAAGGACCAGAGGGAATGTGTTATTAACCCAGCGAAGAATCTTGATACTTGAAAAGTATTTTTTTTAAAAGAGATAAATATGATAAATGATTCTGAAATGGTCAGATTGGAAGCTGTTTCACAAGATCTTACAATGTGATTCCCTCCTAATATAGAATCTGGGAAATGTGTTCTGACAGCTTTACAACAAATCTGTCCAATACCTATCTACTTTTGAATTTTGGGTGCCATGAATTGATAGTTGATACAACCTCTATATGCTTAAGGGCATCTTCATTCATTCAGTTTGATACACACCAAAGGAACTTCTGAGTGTGATGTAGAGGTCACACAAAGAAAGCTTCAAAGAGTAGAAACACAAATGCATTGAATATTTATATTCATGGGTAAAAAATTAATTCTCAACATTTTCTTGATGGTGGCGATGTAGAATCATACAAAAGTGAGAATCTTTCTTATCATATATGATCATCTTACTTATCATATATTATCCTGAGAATAGTTACATAGACTGCTCATACTGTACTTTTGACTCAAAGGATCATTATTTGAGATGGATATTTCGTCATCCTTATGGTAGATGGAAATCATGTATACAACTACTGAATTGAATCACTAAAAGATGCTTATCAGAGGTTATTTTCTTTTGTAGGAGAATGTAGATGAGAATTTGCCTATGCCTCCATTATTTCAGTTTTTGACAGTGCTGGCATTTAAGATATTTGTCTCAGAAAAGGTCAGAATTTTTCATTTCCTTTTGGGCTAACTATGTACGAGACAGATTAAACTTACATAAGCAATAAGATTATTATATTTTCCAATCTTTTCAAGAAAAAAATTATTTCTTCCAACTGTTTGGTAATTGTTAGTAAACATGTCCTTCGGTGATCAATATGTGTTACATGAATGGATAGAATATTTCATTTTTTATATAATAATTTACTTCTTTTCTTCATTTATTTCTCAACCTGTTGGAGTGCAGGTGGATGTTGCAGTTATTGAAGTAGGACTTGGGGGAAGATTAGACTCCACAAACGTGGTATTTTTCCATATTGTTTTTGTTATTTTTGTTTAATCATACCCTTTGTAATTCATCTTGCAAGACTTTTATTCCTGACCTTTAATGTTTAAATAAGCTTGACCTGTACAGTACTATTTCTGTGACAGTTAAACTTCAATTTTCATGCGATTAGAATTAGTTGAGAAACAAATAATATATTTAGTATTTAGTTAAGATTTCTTGGAAATTATTACGAGAATAATATTCTAGTTTGACATGCATTAAACATATTTCTCCATTTACTTGTGAAGTTTTTCTATGAACTTTTGCTAATGATCTCCTGGAATAATTTCTTTATATGATACTGCATCAACCTTAATTTCTGTTCATGAACATTTTAAACTTCTCATCTATTCTGAACATTGAGCTACTTAACTATAATTTTAGGTTAGGGAGCCTGTTGTCTGTGGAATAACCTCAATTGGAATGGATCACATGGAGATCTTAGGTACATTTTTATCTCACACGAGACATTTTTGTTACTAGCTCATTGGTACATGCATCATCGAGAGAAGTTTATTTGTCTTGATTTTGTAATTAACTCTATATTGTCAATAAACTAAAAAAATGATTTCTTAAAGACAAATTTAGTCAAAAATTATAAATGCTTTTGGATTCATATCCATCCAAGAAGAATGGGAACTGATGGGATAGTCGCGATCAGTATGTACAGGGGTTATATTGATTGATATGTCAAAATTGGCTAGCTTTTTCAGGATACATTACCAGTATCATTAAATATGTTTTCATTTGTCAGTCCATTGTTGTCATATCAGTCATCATGTTTGGCACAAGATAACTTGCTATGACCAGAACAAGAAAAAGTCATGTCACATACATCTATTTTCTAACAGTTAGCTAAGTGGAAAAATAGTTTCACACTATTTTATCATCTATTAGTAATCACCAACACATGCAGATGTCTATAAGTTACCATAGTAAATATGACATTGATTAAAGTGTTCATAAATAATTTCCAAAACTCTTGAGTTCAAACACCAACCAGTGTGTGAAGAATTATCTTTAACACTTTAAATTACCATAATAAATATGTCATTAATCAAAGTGTTAGTAAATAAAATTCTTGAGTTCAGACACTAATTAATTCATGAAGAGTTATCTTTAACACTTTAAGAGTAACAAATAAGCTTTCTACACATTGAAAAAAGAAACAATTTTTGTTGCTGATATAAGACGCGCCAACCCAACTTGTGTTAACTGTATAGGTTTAAAGTTTCAATCCAATTCATAGTTTTGATCAGACTGAGATGATACTATTTCAGGACAATATCGTTCTGTGTTGGTTGCTCCAAGGAGTAGGAAGAGGAGGGGGAAAAGAAGCAGAGGAGGATGAAGAGGAGCTTGTGTATCAGAAGATGCTAGAGCTCACAAGAATATAAAGAGGAGCTTGTATCAGGAGGAGGTGGATGACAAAGGTGGAATACACTCCGTATAGCTCAGGTGTCTTGGGTGGAGATCATAGGGTAATGAAGATGAGCTTGTATCAAGAGGCTTTGGACAACCAAGGTGGAAGACACTCCTTGTGGTTCGGGTGGCTTGAGCTTGTATTGGGAGGATGAGGAGGAGCGTGTGTTGGGAGGTCTGGTCTTGTGATGAAGGATCAAAAGAACTCATCCGTTGGTGTACTGAGGTGTTGAAAATCTCGCTTGCTGGTCAGCCAGCAGAATGGATTGTGCCCATGCCAACCAACACAGCTTGAGATTTGATACACTAATATTGACTCATCTGCTTGGTTCAACTATATCATTTGAAAAAACTCGTGCCTGAAAAAAAAATTGAAATACCATGTTGCTTTTAGGTACATGATATGTGTCATTTCAAAAAATTTGGTTTGGTTCTCACCTTTTCAGTTGGACTGATACACATATGTTGACAATTGGTAAGGATTTGTCCATGATGACTCAATTAGTTCGATGCCACATTCTTTTTGTTCCCTTTTGAATCTAAAGATTAGGTTTGACGTGGGAACATTTAGAAACTCAGTTTTATGTATCAAGACCCCCCGTCTTAGTTTCTTGCTCAATCTCTTTGTTGGTTTTTACCAACAAATCAATTTATTTTTGCTGATTCTAGTTTTAAGACAGTTTAGTGCATTTCTGACAAAATCTGTGGATTCATGGTGGGTGGACACTCATGATTCTAATGACCACGGATAGCCCTTATATCTTTTTTTTTCAATATTGGTATCTATGACTAAAACTAATTCAATGGGTACTGAAAAGCAGCCAAGTGATTACTGAAGCAAATTCAACAGATGTATGTTAGTCACCAAAATTGTTTTGGACAGTTTGTTCACCCACTGATGAACTCATTTATCATGACATGAATCTTCTATATTTTTGTGTTGTCAATGCTACAATCAATATAAAACATTGTTTTGGTGGAAGTTTTTCTTTTCCTATTATCAGGGACCTAATTGTAAATATTACCTCATTGTAAATATCAAAGGTCTAAAGAATAATTTTACATTGATGAATAATGAAAATAGATAGAAGGGGCCATCATGGGAATTTAACCCTAATAATCTTCTCCATTACTCCTATGTAGGTGATACAATTGGGAAAATTGCTACTTCAAAATCTGGGATATTCAAGGTTACAGTTCCTCTATTTACTATATGAAATTGGTCAAAGGATAGTATTTTCAAATAGATTATAATATTCACCAGTTGTGTACTTATAATTCTGTTACACTTATCTTTTCAAGAGTTCGCTAAAACATTATCTTCCACATGAAGCCCAATGTTCCTGCATTCACAGTACTTCAACATCCTGATGCAAAGTTAGCACTTGAGGAAAGGGCAAGCGAATTGATGGTAATTTTCAGACATAATTCATTTGGAAAATCATACTCAATTGAAAAGTGTAAAAATTCTAGGCTGAAGCAAATGATATCAGATTAAAGTCACATGATTGCAGTAAATCTTTACATTTTATTGCATCAGAGAGCAGTGTGCAGTCTTGTTTCCATTTGTGTCTATACATTTTCCATGGAGAAAAAGACTGATCTAGCACTTATCGGTACAGATTCCTCTAACAGCTGTTCCACCCCTTGATCCAAAAATGATGAGAGGATTAACACTTGGATTAGCTGGAGATCACCAATTCATAAATGCTGGTCTTGCTGTAGCACTATGCACAAATTGGCTTCAGAGAACCGGGCACAGAGATCTTGTTCCTCAGGTGAGCTCAATTAGTCCATTACATATCCGAGTTATGTTGCCAACACATCAGAAAGGATTCAGCAGATGAATCCTCTGATGTGATATATTTTTCTCATCAGGGGGAAAAAATAATTCTACACCTTGAGAATCAAATATGCATTCAGATATTATTGTGATTTGGCAGATAAGATATAGAAATCTGTTTGATGGTTTATCAAATTTTTCACTAGGGTAACCCAATAGAAGAACTGCCAGAAGCATTTCTCAGGGGTCTTTCCACTGCTAGTCTTGGTGGACGAGCTCAAACTTTTATTGAGAAAAATCAAAATTCTG
This sequence comes from Kaempferia galanga, assembly GCA_037974795.1. NCBI lineage: Eukaryota > Viridiplantae > Streptophyta > Magnoliopsida > Zingiberales > Zingiberaceae > Kaempferia > Kaempferia galanga. Next base: position 7,999 of record JBBPFP010953826.1, on the reverse strand, counting down.
GTGATCTTATCTTTTATTTGGATGGTGCACATAGTCCGGAAAGCATGGAAGTTTGTGCAAGGTGGTTCTCAAATACTATTAAGGAATCTGAGCGTTCATTGACTAAAGTTATGAATGATCATGTGATTAGCAGTTTCCATAATAACAAGCATTCTAATGAATTTATGGAATCGACAATGAAGGTGAATGTCACTGATTATACATATGATAGTTATCCTTTTTTTTCTATTGTGATGGATATATTGAAAGTTTTACATTTTGGTGCATTTGGTTCGGTTTTTGCAGGTTCTTTTGTTTAACTGCATGGAAAAGAGAGATCCTCAGCTTCTTCTTCCTCCGCTTATCAACATTTGTGCTTCAAATGGTATCAACTATGCAATGCAAGAAAAAGGATAAATTTTCTTTTTACCAAATTTGTCTTGTTATCTGAGCTGATGTTGTTCCTGTTCTTGACGCTCATAAGTTATAATCTTTGGCAGGATATTAATTTCCAGTCATAAGACATTTTTTCATATTTTTCATGGTTGGTGGAATTCACATAACATTATCATGGATGCTAGTTGAATAACAGTGATATATTTATTGCCTTTTGTATTTTGAAGACGTACGGCTTTATCTTTGTACTCAAGTTTTAAGCAAGGCATATTATAAGAAAAGGAAAGTGAAGGGGTTTTTTTGATCCATGTTGGAACTATGATATCGGTGTTAGTCCCATGTGGAGACTGATGTCTCCTTGGACCTCTTGTATACTTACTGAGTTTGAATTAAGGTCTTGTGGCAATTAAGTAGGGGAAGATTATGATATCTGTGTTAGTCCCACATCAATTGTCATGGACTAATAAGGTTGCTTATTATTTAATGAGTCGCCAATATTAGCTTGAGCTCAAGCATTTTGGGTTGTTCATTCAATACTTAACAAAGTTCATAGGTTAATTTTCTAATCTGAGGCAGAATATTACAGGAAACATTACCCAAGTGTTTGTGAATATGTGTCCTTACATTAATTTGGACTAGGCCTAATTGGCTTTGATAGATCATGGTCCATCTCTGAATTATAAAACGATGTGTATATAATTGTACTATCCATAGTGTTCTTTCTATTTGATTCTTTAATGTTTCTAATCACATATTTGTTTGGAAGAGTACCACTTGAGGATTTTTTGCTCATTCCTGATTCTCCCTTAACATATTGTCTCAGGTGTTAATTTCTCAAAAGTCATATTTGTACCTAGCATGTCGGTGTATAATAGAGTTGATTCTGGGTCATCCATTGTGGTACCTGATTTCCCTGCAAACTTATCATGGCAGTTCATCCTTCAGAGAACATGGGAGAAACTGATCCATGAAAAAGGTGAATGTTGACCTTTTCTTTATTTTTGTTATATTTATTGTGCGAAAATTTAGCCATATGTCAATCAAACTGTGTAATCACCATTACATTTTCAGATATCAGATATAATCTAAAAACCAGTAGGAAATTGATTAGCTTGAACAAAGGTTTGCAATCTTGCGATGATACCGACACCAGTTATCTATACATCATGCATCTTATAGTGCCAAAACTAGTATGGATTAGTACACAACTGTCTAGTCAGTCACTAGCATCCCTATTTATAGATCTTATTAGTGACTGTTTGTAAACTTGAGTTGAATAGAGTGTGGATTAGATGAGACCACAATTCTCTTGTTTCTTCTATTTTCTTCTAATTTGAGATTGTGGTATGGTACTGATACTAATCCAGTATAAATTGTGAATCATATAAAACCAAAATTTAGTATCAGAACACAACAGCCTACTTGGTTGGCAGTCATCTGCATTGCAGTTTACATGTTATACCTCCAAAAATAGTGAGATTGCTGTTTATAATTTTAAATTGAATGAAGTGTGAATCAAGACAGTTGTCCTCTTGTTTCTTTATTTTCATCTATCTTGAATTTTACTTCTTTTTTTTTTTCCAATCTGAATGATTTTGAGTTTCAACCATACCATGATTTTTCTCATTATTAAACCCATGTAAATTTTAGAAAGCTCGTTAATCCATTTCATCAGGATGAAAGATAGCAGAGTCTTCTAAGTTTTGGACAATAATTTCACATCTCCCTTACATTTTTAGCGTCTAGTTTATCTTCAGTTTTTATTGTCAACCATTATAACATATTTTTATGCCTAAAGGTCTACTGGCAGGGAAGTCCTGAATTGTTCACACTAATCCTAGGGAATGGTAATTCAAGCAGTACCAACACGGACCATTTGGAATTGTGGTTCACATGTCGGTCTTTGCCTGAAAACATCACATACCTCCGACCTCACAAGATAGCAGAGATATTGAGGCAACCATTGTGTTATTTCATTCATATTTTACTTACTCTAGATTTAATTAATATTCTCACTCTTAGGCAGCATATAATCTTAAGACATAGTAATCCGACCATCTAGGTTGTCGATGTATACCTAGGGTGGCACTGTATAATAGTACACACTGCATGCTGGCCCGAACACTACCAGTCTGAGATGTTAAAGCAGTTTCATCTTTTTGGTTATCCAATCAAATTACTCAAATAAAGTGGAGCAAGTAAGACTGTATAAACATAGTTAGGTGATCTTTTCATTTCGTTTTTGGCCAAATATTATGTTGCATGATGCATGATCGTATCTTGTACAAATAATAATAAGCAAGCAGAGATTCTCAGCTTCCATCTTGCGCTGTTAATCAATGTGTCTTTATCTTTCTTGTATTGCTTTCCTACATCTTGTCAGATTTTGTCAACGGAAATGGATCCAGCAAGCAGCAGCACGATAAATCACTAGTTCATGAGTTTCATACTCGAGAGGCCATGGAAAAGTGTGGTGATGTTTTAAAAGATCTTTCTTGCAGCGCCGTAATACCATCCTTGCCATTGGCTATAAAATGTTTGAGAGACTACGTGAAGGAAAACCCCACTCTTTCGCTTCAGGTAAGTCCAGCACAAAGTTTTTAATGTTCGGTTAACTGAAATAACAGAAAATGTAACAAGAATATGTATTCCATAACCAGATTCATAGAATGGAGTACAATGGACTATTTTCATTCCTAAGAATATCTCTTAAACAGATGTAAACAATCTAAGAGATTTATGAAAATAATATGGTGAATGCTGGAATATATTTGCTTAGCTTATTTGAATTTGAAAACATGATTTTGTTTATTCTGACAGAAAACATTTTTCAAATTCTTTTTTTTTCCTTCACTTTTGCAGGTTCTTGTCACAGGTTCATTGCACCTGGTGGGTGATGTGTTGAAGCTTTTGAAAAAATAATTTGGGAAACTAAAACTAAAATCCTTCTAACACTTGCGTTATTTCTCTTACCGTAATGTCATTTTGAAGAAGTATGATTTGGGAACTGAAAAGAACTAATTATGTAATTCTTGCTCTTTGAGCTTACTGTTTGTAGTTTTATCCATTTTGTAATTCAATTTGAATAGTCGTTTATTTTTTGGGGAGAATATATATAAAAATGGTGCGGTGATTTTGCAATACATGAGAATAAAGCAGAAAACAATAATTTTATGTTAATCAATATCTAATATAATCTGAATGAAAAAGGGTTTTAAAGCAGCGTTTTCACTTTTCTGTTTGTGAGACTAAAAACTTTACCACAATCTTTTAATTGTTTCATCTGATTCTAAATTTTATTGTCACAAATGTTATCATTGTTTTAAATTACATGAGAAAATATCTTGCCATTAATGATTTGGATGAAATGTTTTTAAATTCAATTATGTATGATTTTATTGATTCTTATGTTTACTTATCTATTGTTTTAGTATGCCAAGAAATTTTAGTGCGGTCGGATATAAGTTAACATTGTAATTTATCTCTTTTTACCTAATCTAAGGATGGGCTAAGATCCTTTTATCTAATCTGAGGATGGACTAAGAGGGACGTTGAGTATAATCATTTCTTTTTTTACATATTTATTACAATATAATGAAATATAAAAGGAAAGTAAAGATAGAAGAAAATTAATATGAAAATTTAATAAACAAATCATGGATAGAGATTTAGTTTAGTTAAATTAATTACATTGATATATTCGCAATATTAGAACAACAATCAAATATTAATTGCAGCTAGGATGAAGTTTAAGTTTGGATCCTCCTAAGTCGGAATCTTTATTTTATCTCCTAAGTCGGAATCTTTATTTTATCATTGTCATAAGTATTTATTAATCATTTAAGTAGATATCTTATCATCCTAAATACTTTTTAAAAAAAAATTCTTTGAAAAGTACAAACGCAACTTCCGTATTAATATTTTGATAGATAACAGATTAAGGTGCTCTCTATTTTTTTTGGTTGGCAAAGTTGCTCTCTATTTGACATGCGGCAACTTACCATTCGTCGATTCCTTGCCATTAAATGGGTAAAATGTCCATGTCCATGCACTTAAAAAAATTAAGAATCTTTTTAGATTTGTTTTACTCAAATAAAATCAGACTATAAGGCTCAAAAGGCGAACAAACTGCACAACATAATTTTATATACATTATCAACTAATTTCTTTACAATTTACACAGAAGATACATTTCTATAGAAAATCTCTCTTTTTTTCTCACTTTTTTTTTTTTTATCTATTTGCTGATAAATATGTTGCAGCAAGAAGAGCAGCACCAATTCCTGATCCATCCACACACCTCCTCAGCAGCACATACCTGCCTACTTCCTCCCCTAGAATCTCCCCCACGGCTTCATTCAAGTACTCCCTGAACATGGAGTACTCAGTGTAGAGGCCGCCTTCCACCGCCACCACTGTTCTCCTTGGCTTGCCCTTGGTTCTTCCGCTCGCGACCCCACCACTGCCATCGCGTCCTAGCTTCTTCAATATGCCTACTATGCCTGCTGCAGCTAAGCGGGCAGCTCGTCTTGTGACGATATCACACACATGAACGATAAGCCGTTTTGCATTCATGGAAACTCCATACATCTGGTGAAGGCAGCACCAGGAGAATGGATAAAGAGGTGAATAGTAATGGCTTATATGCGGTTGAAAGGGAACACTATCGAGTACGTAAACATTAGGTGCGATGGTGTCTACCTTCAGATGTTCTTCAAGAATCCTTCCGACTTCTCTCAAGTCGGGTGAATCATCCTCATGCATAGCGGCCACTAGAGGCGTCCTGAAAGGAGTAAGTGTATCAGAGGATAATCTTGGTATATATCAGAGGATAATCTTGGTATACAAAACTAATATGCAAAATACAGTACGTAATCATAAGAAACAAGCAAGATTTTCAAGTCACTGATAAAGGATTCAAGCATGAAGTGTACGGCAAAAACTTAATGAAAGCATTTTTTTTTTCTAAATCATCAAAGAGCTCATTTTTCTAAAATGTCAAAAGGGCACTTTACATGAGCATTTTTTTTTCTAAAATATTAAAAGGACAATTCATCCGCCATGAAATGTAGATGAAATGTTATACCATAAATGTCTTCAAATTCTCAAATTCATCTACCCACAAATTTTTTTTATTAATCCAACACTATCATAAAAATCATACTATTAGTCATTCACCCAAAATAACTCAAATGATGCAACTTTAACTAACAACTCGTAATAGAATTTAGCTTTCATAACTCTAATTGCTAGTCCCCTTCCTCTTAATGTTCCCTGACTTTCCCTCCTAGGTTTGATCATTTACCTTTCCCAGCACTGCTGCCAGCATCACCATTGAGATTCAAAATCTCCTTCCTCCCCATGCAACGCTAACCACTCGAAGCCCAATGATGCGGTGAATCCCGGAGGGTCATATAGAGTCCAGACACAATCAACGGAGCGGCTAGCACAGACACTAGCATGGCGATTGTTGTGAAACCGTCAGACTGCCTGACCCGGGGGCCCGGTCAGTGCAATCAACACTAGCAAGGATCAGTAGAGCCGCTCCGCCCGTTGGCTCAGTCGGCCGAGCGACCACTGGAGCATGCTAGTCACCTCAGAACAACCCGAGCGTATTTCGCCCGACCGAGTGGACGACCCGGTTGGCAGGCCCGCATACCGGTTCTTATCGAGGAGGTGACAGAACGGCCCGGAGCTTCACTCGGACGGACAACATATTCCCAGGGACAGCGCTCTACCTACCCTTTTGGCGCATAGCGAGCCAACTGTCAAAGTGTCAGAGGGCGCAGGTGGCGCAATGTACGAAATGTGCCCTCGAAGCTTCTATCCCTGACACCCTACAAAAACGACATGCCCAGATAAGGCAAGGTGTCACAGGCGGCTTACCCTTGGTAGGTAACAGATTCATATATATGCCAAGGGATAAGCCCCCATTATAAATAGGAGTATTTGGTTTCCGACGGAGGTATGCGCATACATTTACTGTTCATCTACAGTTCTTATTCTCCTCTTAGTCATCTCATTGACTTGAGTGTCGGAGTACCAGAGTTGGAGACCCCTTCCTTGTCTCGGTTTCTAATGGTCTGTTGGAGTTTGTGCGCGTGTGTGCAGGAGCCAGAAGGATGAGATGCCATGTGTTCGGGCGATCCATGCTCGATCAACTTGTGATCCATCTCAGTGCCATGTGACCCAGGATCATCTACCTATTTTAGACATGATCATATTTGGCGCTGTCTATAGGAAACTTCCTGCAACTGAGCCGAGAGGATGGATGAGAAACTGGACGATTCACCATGGTCACTCTATCGCAAGAGGAGTTGGAGCTCCTGGTGACCGCCCAGGCGCAGATGATGCTTCAATAACAAGTGACAACCAAAGGAGCAGTGCCAAACGAACCCGCCGTCTCGGTCACTGGTCCTCGTACTGACCCACAAGGATGACTGGATAGGGGGGGGGGGGGGGTGACAGCTTGCCTCAAGTGCACTTGTCTCCAATCCCTCGTCACCGAGCACTCTCTCGTACGTCGCTGCCCAATGACCCTACAGTGACTCATCAAGATACTCGAGCGGATAGGTTCCCCTGTGAGAAGAAGGGAGGTAAAACCCCAGCTAGAGGCGCCGAGCAGAGCGCGTCTCCGTTCTCCCGATTGGTCCAAGAGAATCCACTGCCGAAGCACCACCGCCTCTTGGGGCTGACTGAGTACAGGGAGATCCGCTGACTAAGTGGACCACATGTTGAAATTTGAGCATGTGGCCAACCTGCACAAATACACAAATGGTATAAAGTGCTGGCTATTCCTTACTACTCTATAGGGGCAGCCAAGAGATGGTTTGCCCGGCTACCGACTACCGGCTGGGTCTATCACTAGTTTCAAAGAATACAAAAAGGCCTTCCTACACCATTACGTTAGCAGTCAACGTCAGCATAAAACAACGATGGCATTGTTTGCGCTAAGGCAAGGGCCCCGAGAACTGCTTAAGTCCTTCATTAAGTGGTTAGACTAGATGGTGAATGACATTTCATTAGCCACCCCGGAAATACTGTTGAGTGCCTTCTCCCTAAGAGTGGCGGAAGGCAAGTTCTTCCAGTAACTCATGCGCCACCCCCAAGGGATTTCGACCACCTGATGAGTCGAGTCGCGCAATATATCAACATGGAAGAAGCTCAAGCAGCTGCCCCCAAGTCCAGCGGGCAGGCTGAACGCAAAACGCAGTTGGCTAACCAACATAAAGGTCCACAAGGAAGGCAGGCCAGCCCGGTCGAGCACCAACAGTACACTGCTCCGAGAATCGAAGATGTTTAGAGCCAGAACTACAAGAGGCGGGGCACCGTCCATTTTGCAGTTATTAACTGATATTCATAGCACCGAGGAGTGTTATGAGTATCAAAGGATAAACCATCGGCCGATTACCCAGCTACGACAACACCGCTCCTGTTCCCCAGTACATAACCGTGAAGGCGGCCAAACAGGGCCAAACGAAGGGGCCGCCGTGAGGATGCGCCGATCCCTCCTCATAATGGATGTCAAAATTGATAAGGGAGGTCGCTCGAACGAGCGCATAGCCCTACTAGGTCTAACCCGGGTGGCAGGGAGGATCCTCAAGAAGAAAACTGCTAGAAAGCC
>JBBPFP010953719.1:0-14669 GCA_037974795.1 Kaempferia galanga | reverse complement strand
ATTATCCCAATCATAACTAGGATTAATTAAAATTATTAATCTAAAGTTATTTAATCAAATCCTAAGTTAAAAACCTAACTGCAGCCCTCTTACCACTATTTCGGTTTGCGCGATGAGTTTGACACGTCGTTAGGACCGCGCGACCAGCAAGATGCATCATCTGGAACGCGCAACACATCTGAACGCATTGCCAAGCTCGGGTCACCAGGCTCGAGTCACCGGGCTCGCGATGCATCCAAGCCCATAGTGCGCTCGAGCGACACATCCGGACTCGTCGCGGTGCATTGGCATGAGAGGCATGCTCGCGCCTAAAGCACCGCCTAAGGCAAAGGCGAGCTGACATCGGAGCCACCTTGGCCAACCACCAAGCATCTTTAACCGCCTAAAGCACCGCCTAAGGCAAAGGCGGTGCGGTTGATGCCTGCCTCCCGCCTAGGCAGCCGCCTCAACTCACATTTAGATCACTGACTTGTGCTCAAATCCACCTTCATTTGTCAATAACCCAGGCAAATTAAAGTGAATTTTGGAGACAACTATTATTTTCCTTCTCTTCCACATAATTGTAGCTTGCAAGAACATAGATAGTGTTATAAGCTTTGTTTATATGCTAGGAGTCACATGACAGGTGAAACATTGAAAAGTTGTGTGCCAATTATATGTTCTTTAGTCGCTCATATTGTGGACAAAATTTATAATGCATTGGCATCGCCAAAAAATAATGGGTTAATAAACCTTGAATCAAGGTATTAAATCTCACACCATCTCACCCGTACCAGTGAGCATAACTTTGAGTCAAGACTCTAACACGGGCTGAGTACCACTCCTTGGAACCTTTGACAGTGATGGTCTGCAGTGATTTCAAAGGCGATTTTGATGGTCACCATGTCTTCAGTGAATTTCCAGGTAGGTTCCTCTTCCTCCTCATTCTCCAACTACTGAATCCACAAGAGTTCAACAGCAGCAACTTCTTCATGTCATGTTGACCAGCACCACAATCAAATGCTAGCCCGGAAATAGGTTTGTTCAGGCTGGGATTGATACCTAGCTCGGAACAAAACTTTAAACCTTGACTTGAACCTTCTACCCAACTATCTAGCTTAGAAAATATCCTACTAAGTATTTTATATATCTAGATTAAGTTAACAAGGTAGTAATCTCACATAACCATAGTGAAATATCAAGTTACATACCTAATCCCAAAATCACCTTTTTTGTGTAAGATGGATTTTGGTGGGATAAAATGCAATTTATCTTCTCAGATTTTGGATTTGGCAACTTACACGATTAAAAAGCTTACGTTATATAACATGCAAAACTTCCATGTCATCAATTTCACCTAGGTTGAGTAAAAACCAAATGGCAGAGGCATTTCAAATTTTTGCAAAAAATTGCAATAACTCCTAGTTGCATAAAAAATTGTAAGAAATCCAAGTTGAGGTAAATTAATTAACTCAAGAAATAAAAGATGAGTTCATACTGTTCGTGTTGAGATTTGATAATTCAAAACGAGGGCCCGTGACAATACAAGTTTAAAAGAAACTCTCTTTGGCTCGAGTTCTCTAGTGAAATGTCACATTTTGAGGGTAAAATAATCATTATGTGGTGCAAGAGCCAGATTTAAAGCCTACACTTGGGATGCATATAGCACATTCACATAGCTTGATATAACTCATTTAGATAATGAACTACATTTGTGCAGAATGCGTGGTTTTGTACACAAGAAAGGTAGTACTTGTAGAGGATGCACATGTAACATAAAAGCTATAAATGAGAAGAACCTGAAGAGCATATGAATATCAGCAGTGGTAAGATAGCCCCGTCCTTGAAGATCAAGACACTTGAATAAGTATGTTAATCCTTCAGGTGTGTCCTTGTTTTCCAGGGCTAAAACAAAATCCAGAAAGCTTTCGAAGTCCATCTCACGAGTATTAACACCTCCAACTTTGCTTCGACGTACATGCTCATCAAAAACTGTTAAGAAAACAAAGCAGAGACAGGTAGGGGGACATTTTATTTCATGGGTAAATTTCTGTGCATCAATTTGTACAACATTTCAGTTAATCAATATAGTATCTTTATTCTGGCATTCTTAGAGGTAAAGGAGGTAATAGTGTTTTGCATGAACATTGATGTTCTCAGCTGCCTGGTATCTGTTATTTTTCAAAGAACCTACTAATCCAACTTAAGAAAGCAGAGTGTTAATTAGGCAACAAATGAAATCTGCATCAAAAGGTTTCTGATAATTAGAATATTTTTAGAATTGATAATTAGAATTAAAAATGGAACTACATGTACTACTCCAGCGCCAGTCATTGTCATAGGTGGCTTCCAAATTTTTGCTATATGCTTCTACAAGTGCTATTGTTATTGACAAGCTTATGACTAGGCTAGTTTGAATGATTACAATTGAGTCCACGCGTGAGTATCAACACCCATCACATAAGCAAACTAGATGAAAAATTAAACACTTCTTATAGTTTCAATGCTGGAAGAAAAAGGTTGAGAATTGCATTAGGTGGGTAGGAAAATATTCATATAGCCAACCCTGAATAGTTGAGACAATCACGAGTTGATTATGATGTTGTTGTAGTTTTTGAACATCTCAGTTCTATCTTACTAATTCCTGATAGAAGTCTCCATGCAAAATTACTTGCATTGCATCCTTGTTCAACTAATGAAATTAAGAAAATAAGCTATGGCATGATATTTCATAGAAGTTGACAGATGAAGCAAATTAACAAAGGCAAATTGCACCAATGAGTGATTATGCCCTTTATTTCTTACTTTGGTTCTACTGAAAGAAAAAACTAGGTGAATATGCAATTAAAGAGTATATGATTTTCTTAAAAAAAAAGACTTTGCATAAATTTTCAAAAAAACCTCATCTTTTTCAAGCACAAACATATGGATATAGTTGAGCAAAAACAAAGATATAAATGAAGTATAAGGTCATAGAACAGTATTGCTTTACAAATTCTAGTTACAAAATAATCGCTAAAATGATAGGTACAATGAAATTCGCTAATCAAGGTGAGAACAATACCTCTCTCAATAAAGATTTCAGTTAGTGTCCCATCAGCATATTCTTTGAGCTCTTGCTTACTCAGAGTTCCATTCTTGTCTTTATCCAGGGCAATATACATATCTATGGAATAGTTACACAGTGAAGATGTAACAGATTTAAAATCATTTGCACCTTAAATGCCTTTATTATCAAGTTAAAAACCGATAATTGCAAGTGATATCCATCGAAAACACTTGTGAATTCCATATCACTCGCAAAATGCCAAAATCAGCTTAAACAGATTGCATTGGCCACAGTAATAAATGATAAAGCTATCAATATAAGTTTTGGTGATATGGACTCGTGATGGAGAAACTGAAAATTGCAAGTAATATCCATAGTGACATATCACTTGCAATATGCCAACATCAACTTAAGACGTTAGCATTGGTGACTGTAGTAAATGAAAAAGCTATCAATATAAGTTTTGGTGATATTGACTCATGATGAACAAACAATTTTCTACAAGGGAAAAATGAAAAGGCACTGCATTAGTCAGACAAAGATTAGATCCTTACAATGGTTAGAAAAAAAATAATCATATAATGTAATATGTTCAATTTCATAGCATTTACCCTTCCAAGCAAAGTGGTTTTTTCATGAATAGATCGTTTTTCACCCAAATTGTCATAGCGAAGCAATAATATCACCCAAGGTAACCCCTGAATAGTCATGCACATCCATAATATCTGATTCCGGATAATCTGAATTATTAGTAAAGGTAGTTCATTTTAGTGTAAAACTAAAGTCCATGATAGATATTTTAAGATTCTATGTCATGGTGCATTGTTGGAAAACTGCTGTCTTGGCTTATTCTTCATTGTTTTACATCATTATCGGGCGTCTAACTAAGTACTCCACCTCTTTGTGCAAGTTTCTACAGATAGGAAGAATAGGATGGTGAAGTGTAATGTTGATTGATTTACAATCCTGTATTTCTTTTTTATTTCACCATAATTTAAAACAATCAAACATGAACCATAGTAAACATTAATATCTCATTTGAGTTAATCTGAACCTCCTTTCCACATTAAGCTGTTGAACTGTCATCTGACAATCGGCAATAGTAGTAGAATCACCCTTTAATAGAATGATAGACACTTTGTACACCAACAGGCAACTGATAGTTATCGAAATATAACCATGGAAGCTATCCATGTTTTTTTAAACAGAATGAGAGACAAAGGGCTATTAGAGAGATGTATCAAACAGTAAAATGAAATAATTTGTGTATTAGAAGTAAGCCATATATAAATTAGACCAGCATATCTAATTACTGAAGAATTGAACTTCATATTCACCATACCATAGGACGTATGATAAACCACATTCACTTATCTTCACTAACTTCTGGTCGTACTGAGTCTCTAACTTTGAACAATTATTAGTTAACTCATGCGTACATAATTATATGTGAAGATTGGGTCCTTGTGAGATGATAAAATAAGCTGAGAGCAAACATCAAACAAGGAAAACAACTGAAGCTTAAAAGTGCATGAATTGTCAACCAAACTTGATAGGTCTTTCTCCAATTAACAAAAGAATATCCAACGTAGAAGCTGAGAATTAACAGTATCTGCTACTTACATTGCAATAAGGAACACTAGCAACACAAGAATCAGAAATGCATAACCTACCACATATCCTCTGAGCAGAAGTTAATGAAAACCAATTTTCTGCCTGCTCTGTGTCAGGAACTTCCTCTTCACTTTCCTAACAAAAAAAAAAGTGAAGTCTATTTCATCAACTAGAAGTAGAGTCCAGCATTGATTTTCACAGCTCAAATATGTGTAATTGGATCTTAGTGTAGCATTTTTGAGAAAACAATTGGCAGCGTGGAAATAATCATCTGTTAAAAACTGGTTTAATATCTCCAAATGAATCATTTACAAATCAAATAAAAGGCCCGTTAATGCAAAAGACGCAAGCAAACAAATCATCTGAGCATTGATGTCTGCAGTTATATTTCTACCAGAATTTAAGGTAAAATTACATCTTGATCCCTAGGCATGGATGAAGCATAGTAAAGTTCATCATGGTACCACTGCAACTCATACTTAAAGGAAAGATTTACTTTCATCACTTGAACCCATGCTTGTATTTTCAAACCATACCAATCTCCCAAAGTAAAATAAAAGAAATAAGTTCTCTTAGTGTCAAGATGTTGTGCTACAAACCAAAAATAAGATTCCAAAGAAAAATAAATCAAAGTTTATGTCATCCGTGGTAAACCTGTCAAGAACACAGGACAGGTTAATATATTCTATGTAACCTGTAAGGTTAAAGACCAAAGAAACCTGTAAAAATTCATTAAATGGTAATGTTGGGAAATGAAAGTAAAATTGATCAAAGTAAACTAAAAGAAAAACTGTCAAAGATTCTAGCACCACCTATTTTTGATTGGATATTAAATGAACCTAAAAAAAATCATATATTGTATCAACTAAATATCCACCATGCCTTGAGAAAGAGTAACAAGTGTTGCATGCCTACTTTTTACAATAGGAAAAACTGTGCAGAGTTGCAGACTATTGCAAGTTGATTGAAAACAAGAAAACTAGGAAGCAGAAAAAAAAATAATCCCCAAGCAAACAAAAAATGGTAACATCCATGGACATGCATCAATCACAGTGCAGATCTCTAGAAAAACAAGATTGTATAGTTTCATCATGGATGACTGAAAAATTAAGGTCAAACTAAAAAAGGCAGCACCCTGCACCAGCAAACTACCTGGTGAAGTTCCATGAGCTCCTGGAGACAATTGCTAAGCAACACCTTTTTTATGCATGCTTTTCCTAAGATTATTCAAGAAAATCCACATTAGCATTACAATTTTCTTTAATAGAAACATGGAAAATCCTCCTGCAACATATTCCAATTAGTACAAAGGTTTGACAAGAAAACCTCGCCTATGAGGATCACAAAAGAAGAAGAATTTCCGTGCAGCTATTCGACAATACATCTGAATAAAGGCTTCAAGCATATCACGAAGTTGTGCCAAATTAGGAATAAGGCCTTTTATATAAGACTCCATTTCCTGTAATCAGTTACCGTGATAGTTAAAATCGGGGTGCAAAACCAAGATCTTTAGATCTGTTGCCATTTTCAAAACTCAAGATTAAGTTTATTTTATACATGAGGTTGAAGAAAACCATCAGAATCCTCATCAAGCTCACTCATATCAATTCTTGCCTGGGTAAGTGAAACCTGATGCAAAAAGAATGAAAAGAGATGGTGCATGAATGAACTTCAGATATCCTGTGAGAAAGTTGAGATGAAATTATGACTAGCTTGGAAATTAACAAACCATAAATGACTGGTTGACAATAATATGAATACACTTAGTATTTACAAATTGTACCCAAAGATTTACTTGCACATTATCACTTGTTAGTAGGGTCGTAAACTGTATTAGGATTGTGAATTTGTGATGCACATTTTTCCTGAGTTGTCAAATAGAGATTTGAGTTATCAATAAAAGTAGATCAAGTATTAACAATTATGTTATAACTTCTGTTAAACAAACAAATAGAAAAACTATATTAAAATTTCCTCAGTTATTTCTTTGCCTAAAACACTTTACTATCTTGCCTCTAGATTTAACTAAGGCAAATGTTGGATTGTGAACTAAGATAAACCCCAAGTTCGGAGATTTATTCATGTAAGAGTTTGTCGCATGCGCTTTTTTTGTTTCAATTATTTGGAAGCTCTTTTATTTACAATTTCTAATTAAATCTTAATATATTTATTTGTTTAATCATACTTATTTTTGCATGTTAGATGAGTTAGCTTTGAATAGTATCATTTGAAAGTGCCTTGTTGCACAAATTGACAACCAACACACAATGTCAATGGAACTCTCATGACAGTAACTAGACACCATCCCACACATTAGGATCAAAAGGGTTAATAAGCTCCATGTTACTCATATGGATTAAGTGTGAGACACATCATTTTCTCCAAGTTAGGATACAGGGTTTCGTTTAAGATAGTTCAAATTTAGTTATATTATAAAGATACACATTATAAATTATTAGTTATATGGCATATTATCATTTTTTGAAAAATTGTTCCATACTGATCAGAATAAGCAACAAAATTTACTCCACCTACGGACACTAATAGGAAAGCACTCCAGACATGTGATACATCTCCCCTTGTTTTTCAATAGCTTGCTCATGATGATTCCCTAACTCTATGAGCAATGAAGACAGGTGGCAAAGGCAATCGGCGGAAACTTCTCATTCAGCTACCCCTAATTAATAAAGTGACTCCCAAGGATAACATTTCAAAGAAAAATAGCTTCCCTCTCTTCTCCTCTTTCCTCCTCTTCCTGATTTTCATTTCCTTTTCCTCTTCTCCGCCTCAATGCCCTAGCACTGCACCTTGGCATGTTCCAACTTCCAATATGGCACAAAACTTTAAAATTACAACAAGGAACAGAAACACTAGGTCGGAATGAGATTTAAAACCTTGAATTTTATATTATATAAGTTATATAATAAATAATATTATGGAGAGCCTTGGTGCAATAGTAAAGTTGATGTGTGTGACATGGTGGTCACGAATTCAAGTCACGATCTTATGGAAATAGGCTCTTACAATGTAGGGTGAGGTTACATACAAAAGATCCAATGTAGTCTGACCCTTTCCCGGACCCCGTATTGGTGGAAACTTTATGCATCGGGCTACCCTTTATATAATAAATTATATTATATAGGTTACCTTGTATTATATATGAGTAACATAAACATAATTAACTCTAATCTACTCAACATCACCTTCTTTGATCCCCTTCCTCTCCCTCCCAATTCAATACGATCCTCACCAATAAATGGCACCTGCTAGGCCGCTGCACAAGCATCTCATGCAACATCCCCTATGATGGGGTACGTGACTTGACCAATTAAGGCTATCCCTCTGTGTGTGCATTGCAAGCTGCTTCAAGGATGTAAGTTTTCTTATTCTCATCCAATCTTATTCCTTCCATTTTCTGCCTCTTCCTCAAGTTTGGCTCATCATACTCATTTTACATACCCATATCCGGATTGTGTCATGTTGACACAAGTCATGGGAGGGAGTGCATGTGAGTTCAGGTAACAAAGAATAAGCTTGTAGAGATACATAATCCCACATGCCATTATTTGGTATTGCCATTATCTATAACCTAAAGCACAACATTACTTAGTCTTGATAGATGAGCGATAAGTTGGTAGCCTACATCTGGTGTAAAATATCAAGATATATTACATTGCACAATGTTCATCAGCTAATCCACATTCCTCGTAGCCTCATTCTTGTTTGTAACAAATCTATTTATCCAAGTCACCCAGCTGCAGCATATATCAATATGAGTTGATGTAGTTGAATCAAACTTCAAAGCTTCTCTGACAAACCTTTAAAAAACTGAAGAGCATTCATACAGATGCTAAAATTCAGTAATGTTACAATTACCAGTGTTCAGTTTACACAAATAAACCTCAATGTAATAAGTGAAACATGCATTAAAACTTGGATCTACAAAATAGAACACAATCCTCTATTAGTCCGACTGATTTCGATCTAAAAGTGTAACGAGTTCCTAGAAAAAAGAACACAATGAATGCACAAGTGGAAGAAAATTAACTTTTTAAACATAATGAAGATAGAACAGGTAAATAGGAAATATAGTGTACAAAACTGGTAGTAAGTGCAAATAATAATTTGTTTATGCAATGGAATAATAATATCTATTGGCAGAAAACCAAGACTATCAGAAAAAATGTTCAAAATTTCCACATTCATATTTTTTTTAGATAAAGAAACAATTTGTGTGATACTAAGGAAATGAAAGTTACCGTTCGCATCACATATAGATAGAAAGGCAGGATGGCAATTCTGCCAGCTTCATCCTTTTCAAACTTCATGAAGTTTGAAGGGCTAAAAAATCTTCTGCACTTAGCACCAATTTGCTCCGTGCAAAGAGAGGCAATGTGACAGAAATCTTCATAGTTCATCTGTAGGAGGCAGTTATCAAGACATTGATTATATATACATATACAAAATAAGCATGCATAACACATGTATTCAGTTGAATAACTGAGATAACTAATATCATACATCTGTTGCAAATATAGGATAGCATTCAAACTATAGCAACTATATATACTGTAATGCTGCTAAGAATCTTGTCCAAAACTTTTCAACTGTTAATGATAGAAGAGAGGTTGTGATATGAACTAGTATGGTTCTTGATACGGGGAGTATTAGAGGCCTCCACATATGCCAAGAAAGTCAATAGTCTTATTGAGATGAGGTCAAAGACCAGATGGGTCAACCTGATCGCTTCCCGTCGGGCTAGGGGTGGCCAATTGGTTCAGATAAACCAAGACACTCCGCCCCACCAAGCCGACACCTTGCTTGTCTCCATTCGGTTCCACCGACCTAACGCCCTTCGTGTCTCCGCTCGCCCTATCCATTTGCACCAAAGATGATAGACCGACATTAAGAATGACCTCCAGTCAGTCCAACTGACTCTTGGGGCTTAGCTCCCCCAACACTCTACTCTGCTAGTCAGATTAGCTCGCTCGACTCCCGTTAATCCACCCAACTCATGGGGCTCAGCTCCCTCAATACACTACACAGTCAAGTCAACTCACACAACTCCTCTAGTTAGTCCACCTAACTCCTGGGGCTCAACTCCCCCAACACACTACTCTGCTGGTCATATCAATTCGCCTGCCTCCTCTAGTTGGTCCACCCAACTCTTGGACTCAGCTCCCCCAACACACCGCTCAGTCAAATCAACTCGTCAGATTCCTCTAGTCGGCCAACACACCGCTCCGCTCAATAAGATCAGCTCGCCCGACTCCCTCAGTCAGTCTACCCGACGCCCTACTCAGCTTCACCGATCTAACAAACTTGTGCCATTCAACTCATCCCCACCTACTCAACTTGATCCTTCTTTACTTGGCAGGCCAGACTCTTTGGCCAAACTATTCTATATCTTATGAGCTTATGCAAGCACTTAGATTGACGCAGCATGTGGGATGGCAGGTGGGGTGTCAGAGCACGTGAAGCAGTATGATCACGGAGCATGGACAACATCCAATTAATGAGGAAAGAAGTATTATTTCTTCGTCAACGACACTATAAAAGGCGCCCGTTCCGGCGGGCAAGCGGGCAAAGGTACACGTACATGCTCTTCCTCTACTATTCATCTTCTCCTTCTCCCCCGCCGGAAACTGACTTGAGCGTCGGAGTGGACAAGCTGGGGCACCCCTAGCCTTCATTCTAACCCTCTTATTCTCCCTCTCTTTCTTGCAAACTTCAGAGACCATCCTAGTGATTGATCTCCCTTTCTTCAGCGTACAACGACTTTGTCAACACAGGCCACAGCTCACTGGTGGTTCACCCGTCGGCGATCTCAAGTAGAACAGTTCTGTACGACTTTGTCAACACAGGCCACAGCTCACTGATGGTTCACTCGTCGGCGATCTCAGGCAGAACAGTTCTGGATGTGGATAATATCGTCTCAAAAGGACAAGGCAGGAGAATGGTTATTTGGTACCAAATCTAGAATAAAATATAGGCATTATCATGCCAATAATTGCTTCACCTATTTCACAACCATAAGAAAGATTGAGAAAGAGAATGTGAACAGGAAATATCCTTCTAGTAACTAAAAGGATTATATAGATGTGCATGCATATTAATGACAGATTCCTCAGGGTGGGTACCATAAAAGAGAAATCAAGAAGAAATGTCACCTTTTCAGCTCCAGTCGCATCATCAATAACACAATTTTCCCTTAAGCAAACCCACATGGCATCCAGGTCATCAGCATTCAGTAAAAGTTCTGATTGCTTCTGCGCAATGAAAGCAAACATAACAAAAGTTGTACACAAACAAATCGGAAGCATCAGGAACACCCGATGAAATTGTCATCCTTATGACTAATTAGCAGCTGAAACTAGACTTATAACAGCTAGAAGATAATGACCAAGCACCTTCAAGAATCTACATTTTGCCAATCGCTGAACCCTATGACTGATTGATCCCTCTTCAGGCTTCTGCTTTACAAAAGGAATATGTTATCTCAACAAAATCTCAAAAGCTTATATAAATAAAAGGCAAATTAGTTTGTAAAGTGAAATGAATGCAACTAGGTATGAGGCTGCTGTCAATGGGTGGTTGAAACATTTGATGGAAGTAATGAAAAGAAGGGAACAAGACCCAGCATACAATCTACTTCTGCACTTTTATTAAATAAAAGACAAGAATAAAAGACAAGAAAGCAATCTGGAAGATATGGACTGATGTGCCTTTTTATAGAAGCTAGGAATTGAGCCTGATTCAGCATTTTTCTTTTGTCGCTCTTTGAAAATCTCAAGCAATATCCTCTTTGTTTCCAGCTCTGAAAATTAAAATGGCTGTTCAGGAAATTTCTTTATTCATGTACAAGAAAAGTAAATTCATACAAAAATATCTTGCATAAAAATTATAATGATTATTTATATTTTAAACATTATATTATAAGCACAAGAAAGTAAGTAGCCAAAATTTCCATAAGTGAAGTGTAAATAGAAAAGATATGAAGAAATTTTATCAACACTTTAGTGGAAAAATTACACTAACTAAAGAGCCATCTAATTTAACGAAACTGATATCTGTGTATTCTTTTTGCTTATGTTACTCAAAGTCATCCGTGAATATCCAACACTGGTATGGATTTAGGTTTCATTTACATGATTTTAAGTGGAGATATGTGAAATTGTGAGGACTGATCCAAATTTGAGGCACAGATATAGCAACACAACAAATCTCAAAAATTATTGACATATTCTAGCTTATATGTGTTACTTATTACAATATATATTTAGTAAATATTTCTAATAATTTAAACCTCAAATTAATATGCTCTAACTTATATGTTATATAACGTAAGTATAGAAATTAAACGCCACCCGATCCCTCTCCATGTGATGCAAGCATTGCCCTCTCCCCACAATACGAGCAAGCCCCATGACCCTCTCCTCACCACATGGTCTTCCTTGTAGAGACACAACAACAGAGTTATGACTCCTCTCGTCCAGTTCAGCTTTTTCATCTTTTTCTTCCGCTTCCACTCCCACTCCCCCATTTCTTCTTCTTTGATTTTTCCTGTTTTTTTCTTCCCTCTAACTCTTTTTTCCTTCGTCTGCTAGATTCATCTGAGGAAACAAGGGAGTCATAATTGTGCAGAAGGGAGGCTCGTTTTAAATTAAAAAAGGAAAATAAGTTCTCCGTGCAAATGAAAAAGAAATCGCCTTATGAGTTATGGCTATAGTCTTCTAAGTTTACACCAGGAGCCCTTTGTGTTCGTCAGCAACTATCCAGATTCCAAAAGACCTTAAACTCCACTAGTCATTGTAATTTGGCAGCATTAACTCAAGTATTGCTATTATACTGATTCGCATGCAATTGGATATCCATTTTAAGTTCAAAATTCTAGGGCTAAACCCAAAAATACAAATTCACTTGATCGAGTATCAAGTACCTAATTTGCCTAAAAAATGTAACATTTATAAAAAAGAAATCTATTATTTGAAGTAATTGATACGATCAGGTACTCCCGTATCTCGCTTGTCCGTACAAAGACTATTTTTCCAGCGGACAGCAAAAAAAATAGAAATAGGAATTGGAAAAAACTAACCCATGAGGGCTTCAGAACCGAGGCCAGCGCCGGATCCGACGTACCGGCGAAGGTTTCGAACCCACGGCATGGAGGACGCGGACGGGATCTTCTTCGGCGCACCGGCATCGTGGCCGACGCCGACGCCTTCTCCATCGCTGGCGCCGCCGTACATTGTTTCCGCCGCCGCGATCGTGTAGCTCGACGCTTTCCCCTAGTCGTAGGCAGACGGCATCGAAGAACGAAACTAGTGAAGGCTGCTCTTGACTGGTTCGAAGTGCCTTCTGCTCCTTGCTTCAGATAGAGAGAAGAGGGCAAGAGCAACTGCTTTTCCTATTTACTTCCAGAATTTTCTTAAATTGAAATTTTATGTAATTTTTTAGTAGTAAAATTTTCATTGTACCTCTCAAAATTTTCTTATCTCGAAAATACCCTCCTAATTTTAAAAATCTCATTTTACTTCAATTACATTGTACATTTGTACGCCATTAAAAGACTTAACAGAATCCTAATATGACAATTTTAACCTCATTTGCTAATAATAATCCTAGTTTGTGATAGTATTTGAATTTATATCAACTATAAACACTTAATTTTGTTCAACAAGTGAAAATAATAAATCATAAAAAAAATTATAGTAGAAAAATTTACGTAAAAATTATGATAAATCAAAAAGAAAGATAAAAAAATTAGATAAAATTTATTTAAATCTATCGTATACGATCAAAGTCTAACAATAACGTAGAAGTAAATGACTGTATCATAGTTATACCTAATAATAATTCTCATTCTTTATAAAAAATAAATATAAATAATTTTAATGATCTGTATCTCAATGTATCTTAAAATATTATATATATATATTGAAAATAATTTTAAGATTTATTAATAATTTTAATCAGGAATTTAGATTTCAATACTTAGCTGCAGTGTATTATTAAGAATTTTTCTTATTAATTAATCATAGATCTAGAGTTCGAGACTCAGCTGCGATATATTATTGAGAATTTTTCTTATTAATCAATTAGGGATCTAGAGTTCGAGACTCAACTACGTATTATTCAAATTTTTTGTCATTAATAAGTATTTATCCATTATGTTAAGGTTTATAAATACTAGGTTCTCTTAGTGTCACATCTTAGAATTAACAATACCGTGAACGGAGAAGTACATATAAATATCTTGGATTGTGGACAATAAAAAGCATACTCTAGGCCTTTTGGCTAAGATCAAGTGTAGTATTTATTCTTATCAGTTTAATATCTGATAAAAAAATTAAATTAATTTTTTATAAGGGAGAATTTATTACAGTAGCTTACTATTGCGGTTCTTGAGTATTAGATATCCTTGGCTTATCAAGTTCAATTTATAAGTCTGTAATATTAATTTATACATATTCATATATTATATTACATATGCAACAATGGTGATTGTCTATATAAAGTATCACAAGATATTTTAACATAAAATAAGGATTAATCAGTAAAAGATTACTTGTTATATGTTTAAAAGATTAATATAAGATGTTATATGTGTGGGTATATATCAATAAGCTTTTAATTAAAAACATGCCTAGGATGGATTTTAATAACATTGATTGCTCCCCATGTCTTGGGTATTTTCTTAATGTTCTATGTTATAAATCTATTCTCTCACCTCTTATTTATTTGGCAATTATATGAGGCTGGATGAATAATCATCTTTTATTATAATATATTATAAATTCATTATATACCTATCGTCGGTATTATGTTTTCTCCTCACTCAACCTCTTTATTGACTTGTCGTTTGTTTCAGAAAATAGAGTACCTCATAAGTCTTATTGCATTAACAGATTTTTTGTTTTTTTAAGTCTTACACTCTAATTAATTTTAAAGATGATTAGTTCAGTTATTCATAGAAAACTTTTACTGACCATCAAAATAAATCTCAAAGCACAATGAAAGTCTACAT
>JBBPFP010953614.1:0-14671 GCA_037974795.1 Kaempferia galanga | reverse complement strand
CAAAAATAGTCTAAAAATTCAGAAAAATCCTACGATCATTCTAAATTTAATTTCAGGAAATTTCGGGATGTTACAATGCTGATCTTTAAACATTTCTGAGATAATTATTTACTTTTTATTATTGTTGGTGTTAATTGACACAGTTATAATTTAAATATATTTATTGTTTTTTTATTAATTTGTTAAAAAAAATTTGGCCTACCCTTCCAAAGAATCCTGGCTCCGCCCCTGCCCATAATAAATTATAAAAAAATTTAAAAAATTTCATATCTTCAACGTTTTACTTCGAAAAGTCTTTATCAATCAAATGTATCCAAAAATAGATATTTTAAATATAAATAAATATAAAAGAATACTCATGTTTGATAAAAAGTACTATTTTTATTTAAAAATTATCATAAAGAAAGATAGAAAAAATTTACATGAAATTTAGCTTATATATCTCAATCCGCGGGCCAGCACAAGCATGTCATGAGTTAGCCCATGTGGGTCGCGGGCTTAGGCAGATCGACCCGGTGTGGGCTTAGATTGATAAAATTCTAATACAATCCACTTAAATTGATTGATGGGGTGAGCCAACCAGACAGGCCTAATCTAAATTGACGACTCTAATCTTCACCACCGGCAATGCCCATACGGTGGGCATATATTTGAGACACTTTATAAAATATAAGAGCATAAATAGCTCCGAAAAAATTTTAAGAATATAATCGGTACTCAGTTGAAATATTATAAATATTTAATAAATTTCCTCCAAGTAAGGAAGATAAAAAAAATTAGATAGAAATAATAAAATAAAATAAAATTTATCTAAATAGAGCCGAAAGGGGAGTCGGTCTCAAGTCTATGAGACGGGTGGAGATAAAGTGTGTAGCCTTTGGAAATCGGTCATGATAAAAGAGAATAATGTTTTTCTTATTTTACGGGGAGAAGTAATTATATAAATTTCACAGAGAAGACAAAAAAGCATGATGATTTTTTTCATTTCAAATTCTAGTAATTTTGGAAATGAAAAAAATAAAAACATCTCCATTTTTAGAAAATAAAATGACCTACAAAACAAAGCAAATCATCTTCAATCTTAGGACAATAAGACAAAGTCAACCTCTAAAATGCATAAATGTGTTCCACATTTTTATCCGATAACAAGACAAGAACTATAGCATCCATCGCTAGCTCAAGTGCTTTGGAGAATTCAAGAGAACAATACTAGCTAAAGTACTCTGGAGAATTTAGAAGTATAACACCAGAAAATTCTATAGATCAAAGACAGCATCCTACCTACCGCAAGCCAGGTATGAAAGAAGGGTTATGATTCCAGGGCAGTGGCTGGCATCATGATTTGGATAGATGGCTATCAGTGAGCCGGGTATGAAAGAACTACCTCATCAAGCCATGCATTTATAGAATAGATGTTGTACATAGGATGCTCCCCATTAGAGGCAAGCTGGATTACTTGGAGATGGATGATAGGATATGCACATTCTGTGGACAGGTGGAGGCGACACAAAAACATGTGTTCTTCCAATGTCGTTCTATCTGTGAACTTTGGAAGAGAATCAATTTGTGTAGAGGTTCATGTTTCGAAGAATGCTGAGGACCTTTAGACAACAATATTGGGGACCAACAACCTAACAAAGGCGCAACACCTTGTCATGCCATCTATGAGTCACTATGTATGAATGGTAAGGAATCAGAGTAAATTTGAGGATGGTAGTTCTAATGTAGAACTGAAATTTAGAAAAATAGAAGTGCATGTATACAGATCCTTAAATTCTACTCAAATATGATACTTACATGAATAGCTATTCTAGGACAGCATTGTACATTTTGCTTACCATATATATATTTACCTTCATAAAAAAACAATTTTAATGTAATAAAAAATTCTAAAAAAGGAACCATATAAGCATGAACCTCTTTAGCTTAATTCATGCTGCATGCGCACATATTCATGCTGCAACATAGTTATCAACGAAATTAAGAGGAAATAAATAGTTTATGATCTAGATGATATTACAACCTAAGGACTAACTGATATTTGAGTTCACTGGTTGATTAAATCACTGAAAAATTGATGATTCAGCATTGATCTTCACTACTACTTCACATCCTGTATGAATAAGACCCTTCGAGATAAGGAGATTCAGCCTCTAGAAAAGATAGGTAGGGGCGGTTAGGTCTCTTCCTCTTATCACACTTTATGAACTCAATGAGCAGTCTTCTCTCATGCAAGAGCAGAGGGCTTCCACATAAACCTGGAGCTTTGAGATCCAGTGGGGGCAGCTGCTAACAAAGCTTGGTGGCGCTTCTCAGCGCACTGAATGTACTCCTCAATAGGTGGAAGTTTTAGTGTTCCTTCAGCATTTTTTGGTGCTTGCCCTCTTATCACCTGCGACAAGCATATGCTACTTCCATTGATTGAAATATAGAAAACTAAGTGTCATGATAGAATTGATACCTTTGATGCCCAATGCCGTTCTGCTTGTTGACAGACATCCCTGATATCTCTTCCAGACATGCTACCCATCACATGCAAGAAAAAAATGTAAATCATAGGTACACATATCCACATAACCAGCAGCAGCTACAAGCAATCGAGATGTGGGAAGGTGCTAATTTATCAAGGTGAAAATAATATAAATAATAAAAACAAAAAAAGAATCCTCAAGTTATTATATCATGCAGGCCATGTTGTTATCATCAGGAGCTTTGGTTTCTACCTAGGTAATTCCTTTGCCAGGATTTGACTATTTGATCAAACAAACCTTTTGAATAAGTACAGCCTTATTACGAAAAGTCATTGACTAGCTTGATCATAAAGAAGTGTGAAAATTGGATATAAAATAGTAACTGCTGAATAACTATACTATTTACGTTGTAGCATGGCAACTTGTAAGTAGATGGAAGCACAGATCTTTATTTAAGCATGTGAAGAAAAATGATATTTGCAATTGAGTCAATATCAGAAGTAACATAAATTATACTTTGTGATGTAATCCATCTTCATTAAATTAACTGCAACTTGTTGGGCATATAAAAATTCAAGTTTAGACCTTGCCTTCAATGAGAAACCCAAAAAAACAATAAGTAGGTACACCCTAAGTACACAGCTAATTAGGATCTTTATGAGACTCAAGTCGAAGATCCAAAAACCTCCCAATGTTGGCATCGATTGGTCAGCCCAGAATATATGGTTAATCAAGTGGGAGCTACCAGGAAAAAAGACAGAGAACAAAGGTGAGGTGCCATGTGCTTTTGTTATTTGGCAATCTGGCTATCAGTTTAGAAGGCATTAACAAAATCCTCAGCGCCCTAGCATGTTTCACTTGTATAGCAAGAACATTTGGTGCATGACGAAGATAAGTAAATGGGTCGGGTTTAGATATAAATTTTGAATCCCTGCAGTCAGAATTAGGCAAGCACCCTTTGCTCTTTGCATTCCAATTGCTTGTTTTAGCACATTCCTTTACCTTTTCCTTACTGTTTAGGAATACCTCTTTGCATTCCAATTGCTTGTTTTAGCACATTCATTTATCTTTCCTTACAGTTTAGGAATACGACAGTTTTTCATCTTCTCATAATCTAGTATCTTTTAACCATCACACTTTTCCATCTGGTGGTGAAATCTTCCTCTCTTGGCTCCCTCTTGTGCATTCTAGTTTTCATCAATGTTAAATTTGAGTGGGCGATCAGCTATTTAAAATCTTAAACTGTTTGAAACGAGTCCAAAGTACACTAAACTTTGATCATTGCTTCCTATGCTTGATGACATAGGACTATAACCCAAGTTTGAGACAAGGATTGACTCAACCAAAAAATATATTTCTTGAATTACACAAAGACTTCCAGCTCTAGTACCATACTAAATTTGATTGGATACCACTTAACACAAGCTATTATTAAATAGTTCAATCTGTGATTTGATATCAACTATTCCCAGATATTGAGAATGTCAGGTTGTATATCTATGGATTTCCATGGATAAAGGCCTCACTAATTAATGCAAATTTGTAGACTCAAAATTCCCTTAGCATATCAACATGGAACTATCTAATTATTAAAGCTTCTAACTTGATGGGAGATTGACACAGGAAGGTTGTTGTCCAAGACATCCTTGTCCTGTTTTTTCATGGAGTACCTTTGCCTTTTCAAGATTTTCCACTTGACTAAAATAGTGGTCATTTGACCAAATGCACATAGAATGATAGAAGGGGGAAAATACTACGATATATACCCTTCTGTAGCTGAGGCTAGCAGTAGTAATTCGGTCTTCAACAGGTGCTTTGCATATTGAGCAGCAATTTCCACACGAGTTTGTAGATCCGGTAGGGAAAACATAATGGTTGAATCAAAGCGGCTGGAAAAAAGAAAATTAAGAGTTGAAACCCAGCATGCAGTTTATAACTATCTGAGTAGCATGTTTAGACAATTATAAAAAGATGAGTGATGGCTAGATTGCAAATCCTTGCACCTTATAAGAGCAGGATCTAGGTCTTGTCTTCTATTTGTTGCAGCTATAATAACCACTTGTGTTTCCTGTTCAAAACCATCAATCTGGAAACAACCAATAAATGGGTCAACTGACTGGTTGACAAAGATATAGGGATAAAACATACTGTCTACATGACCGCATAATGTGTGGTGATAAAAGCACAAGTCTCCCAATAAAAGGTTAGGGAGGGGCCAATTTAGCAACCAACCCTACAAGAAAAAGGAGCGAGACTGCTAGACGAACAACTTCACGATTACACCATCTATTTGCTCAGTAGGTATGATTTAATTGCATAGAAAAATAATGGAACACTACATACTGATATTATATACATTCTAAAGTAACCATAGGCAAAAGGAAATGAGAAAAGCCACAAAGATTTGTCTGGATTTCTTCAAACTTTCTCACACAAACAATCTGGTGGACCATCACGATCCTGATCTCAGAATAAACACAAGGAAGATGAAAAAAAATTCGTGTGCTGATACATAATGCTCCATTATAATGCAAGACAAAGTTACAGATATTTTTATTTTGCAAAAAGTACAGCCATTAAGTCCTTTTGCCAGGAGATGACAAATGTAGCATAAACAATGTATGAAATTATCAAAGCATCGCCATGAAGAGGAAAAGAAAAACATGTCTCACAATCCTTTTAGCTTGTCTAACTCATATGAACTATGAAACAATCAAGCAACAAAATACAACCAAATCCAATCATATACATTGTGTAGCTTTAAGATGTTGGGACATGTGCCCTACTACACGGCATCATGCTCATTAGTGCTGATATGTTTTAGGGAGCATAGTTTCTAATTATTTTTTCCTATGGTTACACCATTCCTATCTCAGTTCAACAAGTTGTCAAAACATTATTCGCCAGTGGTTTAAACCTTAGTTTAGATGAGGTATGATGCTGATAAGGAGATAGAGAAATCACATTTATTTCAGACAGGCATCTGTTTAGTTGAAACTTCACCCAACAAAAGATTTTTGCTTGCCAGTTTAGACATTTATGTGCTGGCTGTCACGCACTGAATAGATTATGAAGACAACTAGGGGTTCAGCCTGAACAAGGCTAAGTAGAAGATATCATAGTTATATATTGGTTACATCTAAAATCAGTATTCTTAATTATCAAAGGATAGCAAGGAAGAAAAGAAAGTACAGAGAAACCCATGCAAGTGCAACAAAAAAATATTAAAATCCTGATGCAATAGTACAGAGAAATCAACATCTAAAACAATAAATACACTAACCTGACGCAATAGTACTGACAAAATCCTGCGGGTAGCTTCATGAATATCACTTTCTCGTGAAGTAGCAAAAGAATCTACCTGTATGAAATATGAGCATATGATGATAAGAAAATAGCTAACTTGTGAAAATTTCATAAAAAAGATATTCATTAATTGAATAATTTGCTGATAAATGAGCTCATAGCTATAGAACAGCTGTATCAATAGTAATTAAGCCAATGTTGATTCTTAACAAATCATCTGCGTCAAAATATTGAA
The DNA here is from genome assembly GCA_037974795.1 of Kaempferia galanga. NCBI lineage: Eukaryota > Viridiplantae > Streptophyta > Magnoliopsida > Zingiberales > Zingiberaceae > Kaempferia > Kaempferia galanga. Next base: position 8,659 of record JBBPFP010953614.1, on the reverse strand, counting down.
TAAGCTGTTTGTGAAGTATATTCATCTGTTGCAATAATTGAACTTTCATTCATTCTTTCATACGAATGTCAAACAGTGACACCCTGTAAAATTTTAGCATGCATGTGAAAAGAAAATTGAAGAGAAGAGATTCTCCGGTCTGCCTCTGCATCACATCTCAGCCTGGTTTTAAATATGCCTCAAATCTACAACAAAGAAAGTTTACCTTCTTTTGCAAGTTCATATGTTGGTAATCATATATTTTTTGTCAAGATTATCAACTATCATAATTAATAGAAGTAGGTGCCAGTTTAACATGTGTAACTTATAGTCTGATACAATGTGCAAAGTACCTCATCAAGAAATATTATTGCTCCATTTTGAAGTTCATTAGCAAGAGAAAATACATTCCCTAACAGGCGCTCACTTTCACCATAATATTTTGACATGATAACTTCTAGAGGAACATATAGCAAGGGAACTCCCTGCAAGAGAAATAGTTGAAGCAAATAAAGTATGTGAAGCATAACTATATTTAGCGCCTAAAAATTTGGCCTAAAATAAAGAAATCTTCTTTTAATGAAATGTATAACAGTACTACAGTAGTTAGCTCTATACTTTCCCTCAGTAAAGAAATTGTTTCCTCAACTTAGTTGCTACATGGTAGCTTGTGGAGCTAAACTACCAAGAAATTCTTCCCATCAACCTTCGTTATCTTGACTAACTCAAACTTATCTACATGTCTTCTTCACAAGAACCAATACACAAAAAGTGTATTAATGGAAATTTTTTGTCACTTAATATCATCATTAAATATGAATTTAATATAAGAAATAGCAGCTGGGAAATATAAGATTAGAGCTACTGGACGGGATCCCACTGCTTATACTTTATCGAGAAAATAATCAATCAACAGCAGCAGCAGTGTATATGAACATAATTGTTCTTGTGCAAGGAAAGAAGTACTCTCTATCTGATTCCCTTCTCTTAACAGTAGAGCTACTTTCATAACCGAATAGATCCTAGGGTAGGGTATGAGTCCATTCCAATATCAGCACGCTCTGCTCCTTATTTTATTTTTGATAAATATAATTATCACCAAAAAAAATTTTAGTGACAACTATTTAATATTAATTGCGGTTAAATCCTCATCTTTTTGTAGTGAAATAATTGGATTCACAGGCTTTAAGTAATGCCAAAGAGGCAAAGTTTTGAGCATTTCACAAGATTACTAGTATAGACTATAGATTAGTATGTCATTACTCTATAAGATCTAGTAAACATCAAGAACATATGACTATGTTATAATTGTTAGAGGTACTAGATTTGATTAACATGATTATTTGCCAAGTGGATTAACTTCTACAATATTTATAGCTTTTGGGTTTTATCATGATACAACTTGATAGTATCTTTTTACAAAATTCTCGGTGATATTAGAGCCCCTTTTTAGGGTTAGAGTTTTCCCATGAGGGGAAAGGATGGGAGCCTCCTCTCATAGCTTGATCCACACTGTCTTGCTTGTGCATGAATCATTGAAGCTCTCTCACTTGCAGTTGGAAGCTCTGCATGTGATGCATGCATTGAGCCATACCAACACTAGGCTGCTCCTACACTAACAAGCTACACAATGGTTAGTTGTAATTATCTATCGATTGTCAACTCATGGTGATGGAACTAGTGGAGGCAAAGAAGGATCATCTTTTCAAGGGGGCGTGATGGGGGTTGAATCCTCTTCTTGAAACCACCATGCGATCCACTCAACAAGCGTCATCTCTGTGTCAGCATGAGCAAACTTCATGCTGACCCGCGTCCTTGTTAGAGACATAGCAACACTTCTATGTGTCACAGGGTAATGCACTGGCAAGGTGCCATCACCACCAATGCGAGCCATTGCACTATCTGATTGTGCAATATTATGTGATTCTCAATGTGCAAACCTAAAATGCATCACATGAACCTCTTTTGCATATCGACAACGCCTCTTCAAGAGTTGCCTCACATACTCGTTCGTGTTTGAGCTACCTGCACGGGTTTACACCAGTTGAAGCAGCTCAATCAAAAGACCCACGTCATATGAATTCAAATGTCCCATGACATTGAACAATCTGAGAGAAATCAACGTTCCTAAAACTTGAAAGCAACTAGAAACAAGAAAATGAGAGAAGCCTTTACTCTCTACACTCGTTGTGACTATGAGGCCTTCATGTTGACACAAGCACCGCCATAGTTAGTCTCTACTTGTGCTCCAACAACTTGCAAAAGATCTAACCTCATACAAACATGAGCACCACCAAAAATAGCCTCCGCTTGACCCAATTGCTTTTCGAATCCTTACTCATCAAATACTATAGGGATCTTTGTGTGTTTTGTAAACTCTTCAAGTTTTGTTTCACTTGCCTATGAGCATCATATTTCCATTCATTATTTTCACATTTAGACTGTTTTTTCCTTATGAGAATTTGTTTAGTTAGTTTATGTAACAAGCTAAACAAAGATAGTGTATATGCTCTAATTTAAGGAGTGTTAGTATTTATACTCATGTAATGATTTAATCTCATTGTGAACCAACACAATACCCTCTTTTCCCAATATATGAAGATAACAATTTCAAATAGAGGACTATTGTAAGTTTGTAACACCCCAATTTCGTACCATATGATGAATTATGGACTAACATAGGAGCTTTACAAGGTTAAATGAATTAGCTAGTAATAACTTAGGTTAAACATTTTAGGCTTGCGGTTGGGCCTAATATGCTAATGGTCAATTTTACCATCTAAGTGGGTCGTGACAATAGGTTGAGCAGGACTAATCATGGTGATGTATTGAAAAGGGTTGTCTGCATAATGATGTAGCAAGCATTGGACCTCACATGTCATCATTGTGAAGGATTCTAGATTAGGAGTTGATAGTTTGAGTTTTGACGTGGACGTCAAGCTTCAATTGGATGATATTTTAAGACCTCAATTTAGTTCACATGCTGAGTTGTGGGTTAACAGAAGGTCTTTATAATCTTTAGATGATTTAGCTGCTATTAGCTAGGGCTTACGCATTTTAGGCTGGTGGTTGGGCTTGACAAGTTAATGGGTCATGACAACAGCAAACATTAACACCTTCAACTAATGATTCTGTCATGAAAGATGCAAAGGCAAGCTTGACATTTATTCAGAAATTATACAAATAAGTAAGCCAAAAAGACCTGACTATTAGAGGGAAAAGAGTAAAAATAAGGAATACTCAAAATATAGTATTTTAAAGAGAATTTATAAAGACTATCTACATTAAGAACAAAAATAGAAGACATACAGCTTGTTTAGCAATTACTCGAGCAGAAGACGTTTTCCCAGTTCCTGATTTCCATAACACCAGTTTAATTTAAGTCATAAAAAATTAGAACTCAACAAAAGTAAATTAAAACATTTAATTTTTTGAGTGTGCATGAATGTATTCATGCTAGATCATTATAAGATTTTGTATTTGAAAACATTATGAGTTCTCCAATAGACAAGTTACATAAAAGATAAAACAGTGCAAGTCAAGTTGGTAAATGATTTCCATAACAACAAAATACTAACAAAAGAGAAAATGGAAACTTTTAAAATTCTCACCATGAAATAGGAATCCTAGCTTAAACATATAAAAAAATATAAAATTTATTAGAATAATGGTGTTCATTTGCATCACATGCTATTGACATACATACATAAAGAAAGAAACCAAAAAAATTGTATATAGTAGAAGACAAAACCTATAAGCAACAATTTATCACAGATAGCAACTTTTCTCCAACCACTATTATCAGTCATAGAGGAAAATAAATGTATATGGAACCACAGATTGCAAGTCAAAATACACACTAACAGGAACGTCAGTGTCTGAAACAAGTATTCAGTAGAATGTTTAAAAAAATGGTGTGCAAAATTTAAAAGGTTCATGCAAATTCATCCATTTAAAATATATCTTATCTAAGCATCAAGCAAATAGGTTCACACAAAGCTAAAGAAAAAAGATGAAAATACATGATTGATCATGGAATTATACTCAAGATTGGAAACCAGCAGTCATCTAATCTTGCATCTTCATGACATTTAATCATGACCTTCAATTTGACAAGTTGATAAACATTAAGTAAAATTTTATTTTATTTTAATTTTAATGTTGGTATTCAAAGTACAGAAAGAAAAGACATTTCTAGATTTGGGAATTTGAGATTTTGTTAATAATGTAGCCACTCATCATGAGTAATCTACCAACTCTAATGTTGTGTGTGCCTTTAGCAGTGCGGTGCAAACACCATGACAGATATAACAACCAAGTTTTATCCCACTAGGTCGGGTCAGCTTCAAACACCATGACAGATGAAAAAAAATATTAAGCAAATAGACGAAGTTGCAATTGAATGGTGTAACTTTAATCTGATTTTTGAAATTTAATTTCTTCTGCATACTAATATTTTTTTCCAGAAATACAATTCCATATGGGCATTAAGACTCAATGTTTTCTATTGTTTGCCCACATGCACTGTCGCTGATATGATCCCATTCAAACTGTGCTTTTATTGGAGAAAACACACTCTTTTAAGTTCAGAATTTTGGAATTGAAATAGCAGGATAATTGTTCTGATTTCTATATCTTACAGAACTGCATTACTCAACAAATTGTTCAAACAGAGCCTAATCAGTACTATAATACTAGATTTATTCCAAGATAAGAAAGAATATGTATGCCCAAGTTGAGAACAGACCTGGCGGCCCTTCAAAAAGCACAGCTCGTGGTCGATTTGATTCAAATTTACGACGAGTTCCACGAGCAATATCGTCATATACTTCAGGGCGTTGCAATGCCAGCAGTATAGAATCCTCTATTTCACTGCAAGATCCAAACAGAATTAGGTTTATAAATGTAAAATGTATTTAAAAAAGTACTTTGTATGATAAAAAAAACATCATCCAACTAAGTTTTACTATGAGCTCAGACAACAAATACATGGAAAGATATGATATTATATACAGAAGATTTCAAAATATTCTATATGATTGTATGTATCGTTTAATTAATTATTGATTGATTTAGTTTCCTAGAATAGCTCCATTAATTTAGTTTCCTAGAATAGCTCCACTGTATTCAGTATACAATTGTATTCTTTCTTCAACATAGTGAATAAAATAAATTCCTCTATTTTCTCACATGGTATCAGAGCACAAAAAAACCCTAGCTGTGCTGTCCTAATTTAGGGCCGCGTCGCTCTGAGTTACTGCTCTTACAGTTGCCCAAAATCATCATCTCTTCCACCATGTCTGAAGCAGTTTCTGAGAAATTCAATGATACCAAGAAATTGGTAAAGGTTGCTGCAGCCCTGCCACCTTCGAAATCTCACTCCATTCAGATTACCACCATAAAATTGAATGGAGAAAACTTTCTGCGCTGGTCTCAATCTGTGCGAATGTATATTCGTGGAAGAGGGAAAATTGGCTACTTCACAGGGAAAAAAGGGAGCCTGAGATCGAGGATCCAACCTACCTGACGTGGGATGCTGAAAATTCTATGGTGATGACTTGGTTGGTGAATTCAATGGAGGAAGATATAAGCTCTAACTACATGTGCTATCACACCGCTAAGGAGCTTTGGGAGAACATTAATCAAATGTATTCTGACTTGGGTAATCAATCTCAGGTATATGAATTAACGTTGAAACCAGGAGAAATCTGCCAGCAAAGGTGAGGATAGTGTTACCAAGTATTTTAGCTCATTGAAATGTCTTTGGCAAGATTTGGATTTATTCCATGATTATGAGTGGAAATCACCGGATGATTGCAAACATTATAAAAAGGTGCTGGAAGATAATAGAATTTTTAAATTCCTTATTGGTCTTATTGTTGAGTTTGATGAAGTTAGAGGCAGGATAATAGGCAGACAGCCCCTTCCTTCCATTGGGGAAGTCTTTTCTATGTTCATTGTGAGGAAAGTCGCTGCCATGATATGCTTGGCAAGAAAAATTCCAACTGCATGATTGAAAATTCTGCTCTTGCTGCTCAAAGCAAAACTGATAGGAACTCTTCAAAGAGGATTGAGGGAAAGCCACGTGTAGTGTGAGCATTGTAATAAGCCACGACATACAGTGGAGACCTAGGGGAAAATTCATGGTACAAGAAAACTGGAAGGCATCACATGAGGACAGATTCAATCGTTCACCTGCTGTCCATGAAGCTGAACTTGTTCCCTTTAACAAGGAGCAGATGAATCACCTTCTAAAGCTGCTGAAATCCAACTCTGGTTTTTTGGGTACTCCTAATGTTTCCGTTGCGCAAACAGTAGTGATTCAATAGCTCTCACATGTAACTTTTCAACCCCTTGGATTATCGATTCAGGTGCTTCCGATCATATGACTAGTTTTTCTCATTTATTTCATACTTACATCCCTTGTTCTGGTCATGAAAAAATCCGAATAGCAAATGGCTCATATTCTCCTATAGCTGGTAAAGGTTTGGTTAATTTATCTAAAACCATCTCTCTTAAATCTGGTCTTCATGTTCCTAAACTTGCATGTAACCTTCTGTCAGTTAGTAAATTATTCAAAGATTCTAACTGCAGTGTCATCTTTTTTGAATCCCACTGGATTTCCCAAGAATAGAGTTCGAGGAAGAGGATTGGCAGTGCTAAACTAATAGATGGCCTCTACTATTTTGAAGATTCAGCTCCAAAAAAATAAAGACACTAAAGGTCTCACTAGTACTAATTCGATCTCCGTTAAAGATCAGATTATGCTTTGGCATCATAGACTAGGGCATCCTAGTTTTCCTTATCTTAAAAAAATATTTCCTAGTTTGTTTCATAGTTTGGATGATTATAAGTTTTATTGTGAAAACTGCATTTTATTTAAAAAGTCATAAAGTAGTTTATCCTTCAAGACCTTATCACACTTAAAGATAGTTTTATTTAATCCATAGTGATGTTTGAGTCCATCAAAAATCAGTACTTTGTCTGGTAAAAGGTGGTTTGTGACTTTCATAGATGATCATACTCATTTATGTTGGATTTATTTGATGAGCTAAAAGGTGGTTTGTGACTTTTATAGATAATCATACTTGTCTATGTTGGATCTATTTGATGAGCTAAAAATCTGAAGTTGAAAGTTTATTTAAAAATTTTTACTACATGATTGAAGCTAATTTCAAAGTAAATTTGGAAACTACATATTGATAATGGAACAGAACATTTTAATGAAGTTCTTGAAAATTTTTTGAAAGAAAATGGCATTCATCATTCATCTACTTGTGTTAATACACCTCAACAATTTTCCTGCATCATACTTGATAAATAGAATGCCTGCTTGGGGTTTAAACTATAATACACCCTTAAATTGCCTTAAGCATTTTTTTCCATAAACACATATTATATCTACTCTCCCTCCTAAAGCATTTGGATGCATGGTTTATGTCTACTTATCTAGTAAAGGACTGTCCAAATTAGATCCAAGAGCTAAAAAATGTGTTTTTATTTGTTATGCTCCCAACACGAAAGGTTATTAGTGTTTTAATTCAAACACTAGGAAGATTATAGTAACTATGGATGTTACTTTTATCGAACATCAACCTCATTTCCACAAAATTTCTCTTCTGGGGGAGAACCAACGAGAAGAAAATTTTTGGGATATTATTCCCACTACTTTACCGCTATCAAAACCTATACATTGTGAAAATAGAAATGAAACTACTGCCCTTGTTCCATTTTGCCTATCATTTCTGATTCGACCACAAGGGGAGAAGTACTATATAAAGTTCCAAAGGAACATAGAGTTCCATGTCCTTATGAGGAGAAAGAATCATCAAAACAGGAAAGAGCCTACTACTCCTTCAGCACAGGATCAATCTAACACCTCAAGTAATGAACTTGGCGAAGATTCAGGTACTCTAAATACTTCTTCAACAAATATTCCTAGTCGTGATAAATTATCTGATAATGTTTCTAGTCCTAATAACCCGTCTATTGATCTTGATATTCTCATAGCTAATCGGAAAGGAAAACGCTTGTGTACTGACCATCCAATTTCCAAATATTTATCCTATGGTAAGCTATCAAAAAGACATACAAACTTTATATCCAAAATTACAAACTTATTTGTACTAAGGAACATTCAGGAAGCACTCAATCATCCAAACTGGAAATCAGCAGTAATGGAAGAGATGAATGCTCTAAAGAAAATGGAAACATGGAAAATTGTAGATCCACCTAGTGATCATAAAATGATCGGATGTAAGTGGGTGTTCACAGTAAAATTGAGAGCAAATGGAGAAGTAGAAAGATACAAAGGAAGATTTGTGGCCAAAGGGTTTATACAAACATATGGATTGGACTACCGAGAGATTTTCGCTCCAGTTGCAAAAATAAATTCCATTCATGTATTATTATCTGTAGCTGCCAATTATAACTAGCCCTTATACCAGTTAGATGTCAAGAACGCCTTTCTAAATGGAGTGTTAGAAGAGGTGTTTATGAACTTACCACCAGGATTTGAAGAGTTTCTCGACCACGAAAAAGTTTGCAAACTAAGAAAGTCTTTATATGGCCTTAAACAATCTCCAAGAGGCTGGTTCAAACGTTTTACAAAAGTTGTAAAAAAACTATGGATACTGTTAGAATAATTATAAATATGGCTAGGGATAATTTAATATCCCTA
>JBBPFP010953507.1:0-14677 GCA_037974795.1 Kaempferia galanga | reverse complement strand
ACCAAAGCAGTAAATGCGAATACATAATAATACCTAGAATCTACTACATGTATGGAGGACAATGAGAGACTATATAGAAGTCGAAACGATTAACTCGAAGGTTAAGAAGCAAGTATCAAGCATCAGATAGAAATACGAGTGGAGTCAAGGTAAATGCAGCAACTATCCAAAATATATAAATAGATTATGTACTAAGGTCAAAGAACTACAGGAGACAAGAGAAGTACCCGCCTTTTCTATTGTTCGTTCTAGTCGTCTTTAAATCAGAAACTATGTCGTGAGCTCACAACTTATGGACTAGATGGTGCTCCAGATGCAAACAGGAACAATCTGACACCACATTCGTTCCTAGGCCCCAAAATCATATTTGTCAAGGTTAGGGGAGAGGAAAATGAAGCACGACATCGCAGCTGTGAGGCGCTGGAGCTCTCCAGCGATAACCCTTAACTCAACCTTGCCCTCTGTGTAGAGAAGAATTGGTAGTAGAAATTGGGCGGAGCAACCGTCAGGTGTGTTGCTGCTTGAGAAGGCAGAGGAACTGTCAGTGGCTGAGTAGCATAGGTGGTCCGACAACATAACTTGAGGGCAAGAGATGGGGCGCTTTGTGGCCTCTTTGCTCATGGCCAATGAGGGGAAATGCACCAATGAAAGCATCGGATAAGGATCGGGAGAAGGGTGGAAGAGGTCGATAGTGGCGTTGAGTAGAAAAGGCTGACCATGGCTCGGCGGTGCGACCATCGCAATGGGTCGATGGTCGATAATAGGGCACAGGAGAGGGGAAATGCAGCAACCTCTACTGCTGGCGGTGACTGCAGCTACAGGAAAGGGGGCGATGCGATTGCGCTAATGGTCGACAACGAGGTGGAGATGAGAAATAAGAAAGAGATCGAGAGTAGGGGCATGGTGGCTAGGATTCGTGAGGGGAAGGAGAGGACTGGCACCGGCGATGAATCAAGGGCAAAAGGAGCGATAGAGAGTGGCGATGTCGGCGACGTCGGGGATGGAGTGCCGCGTGAGGGAACTTGCGTGAGAGATAGGGAGGGGCAGCGGATAAAGAAAACAACTTAGGGTTTAATAAACTAACTTAGGTTTATAAAATCAATCAACTCCTACTTTAATTGAATATTTCTAAACAGGCTTTTCCTAAGCTCACCATATCATCATCTCAAAACGAGTCATAAGAGCTCCGATTAATTACAGCAAAATTTCTAAAAATTCCTAAAAATTTCCATATCGCTAATTCGCCAATATCAATTATTATTTATTGCGATATCTTACATTTTTTGAGCCTTACAAAGCCTTTGTCACAAGATCGTAGAAGAGAATTACAAACAAGAGGACGAGAGCTTAGAGAGTAGACAATTTTGTAGAGTATCTTGGCTATGAATTGACGTATATTTTATATCCTATATCTATAGCCTTCTTCTAAGCCTCCAAGCTATCTCTTGAATCTTCTATTTTGTTGTGGTCAGTTGATTGCCTTTTGTTCAACAAAAGATCATACATTGACTTGGACGCCCCACACGGCTAGCCCCAGAACCATCTGAGGTAAATCAATCAATCGAGGTCACCGCGTGGGAGGGTATTTCCATCGGTTTCGTCGGGAATCGACCGTTGAACTTGTGTCATCATTGGATTCAAATGATGAAGACTACTTTTGGATTTTCTTTTGGACTTCTCCATTACTAAAGCTAAAAATTATCCTTGGAAACATTGTTAGCTTGTTCATAAAGTTCAAACTCACCAAACAATTCATCAATTTTTATATGAGAAGATTTCTAGATATCTTATATGCATCTTACCATTAAAGACTAAAGGGGAGTTCTAGGGAATGGTTTAAGAAATCCCGTGATGTCTTGATTTTCTTCCTTCTATCATACAAAGGCTGTTAAGGGCTTCCTTAAATTTCCCATTTATTTCTCTAATCGTTTTGTCTTCCTTAAGACTAAAATTCTTCAATTGATTAAAGAATAAATCACATTTTGCAATCTTTGTATCGTTCGTACCTTCATGTAGTTCTATAAGTTTGTCCCAAAGTTCGGTTGCACTTGAATGGATTAATCTTGGCATATTGTTTGGGTGAGAGTCTCGCTGCAGGGTGGTAATTGCTTTTGCATTTGATTGCACCTTCTTTTTCATCTTCGTCATATAATTCTTGGATTTCATGAGGTTGTTGAATTCATCCATAAGAATCCGAGCCCTTCAAGAATAGGAAACTAAATTTCAGTATTGTTTATTAAATAGTATTCCCTCTTGGCAACATGAGAAGTTGGCGTCGTTGAAGTATGGCGGTTTCATGCTAAATCCCTCTTGCATCACCATGATGATGTGCTTCCTTAGGCAGTTAGTCCTTTGGAATTAACTTGACTCTTATAAAATCAAAAGGAGGAAGGGGACACAAACAAATACTAAATTGAAATAGTGGAAAAGAGAGGTGGAGTTACAAATCCTAGGATTTACATGGTTCTACAGCTCTTGGACTCCTCCAAGGTCTATGAACTTTCAGTAGGTCACTCTATGAATTCCACTAATTTTCTTCGTAGGAACTTTATGGAAGCGGAGAAACCTCTTACAAAGATTTTGTTACAAGAGAGTAAAAGAGAATTACAAAAGAGTGAAAGAGACCTTAGAGAGTAGACAACTTTGGCAGAGTATTTTTTTTGTGAATTGATGTACATTTTGTAGTCTACAAACTCGATATTTATAGTCTTCTTCTAAGCCTCCAAGCTGCCTCTAGAATCTTCAATTCTGTTCTAATTAATTGGCTGGCAGTTGACGTGCTACTGCTTTATCAATCATTTTAGTCGGTTGTTCACTACATCAGTTTTCTGCTCTTTAGAGAATCTTCTTGATTTATTGATGTAATAGCTAATGGGTCTGTTGCAACCGCTTAACTGCTCCATCAGTAGTCGACTTAAGATATCATCATTTGATTGCTCAATCGACTAACCATTTTGTTACAATAACTGGCTGTCAGTCAATTCAAGATACCATCAGTCAACTGCTTAACAGAATTGATTAAAACAATGAGCTTCTGTTTCTCTATCTGAGTCGACCCATGTTGACTCAATGATCAATTGACTGTGCAGTGGACTGACACAGTATCAGTCGACTACACAGTCGATTAATACATGGGTAAAACAGAAGAGTAAGCTTCTATTCTTGTTACCTTGAGTTAATTACCAGTCGACTAATATACATATTCAGTTGACTGGATCATTGACTAAGTCACTTCTAAGGCTTTAGTCTGAGCATAATCTAGCTAGCCCTTGCTTGCCCCAAGTTACATATGCTCTCACACTTAGCACTGTAGAAAAGAAATCCATCTAAGTCCTAGAGAATAACCTTCTCTAGGATCTTTGTTGAGGTTGTCCTCTTCTCTTAGACATCCGATTAACCTTGACTTATTAATGCGGACTTTCGACATTTGATCACCCTTGATCTTCCATGACTTCATTGTACCAAGCATCTAATCAAATCTTGATCCATCAAGACTTGTACTTGCCATGTGTCCAATCAACCTTGATCCGTAGATATTTCTTACCATTATGTGACTTGCACTTGCAAACTTACCACAACTCGTCGAATGCATGATTTAATTTAAACATTTGTCACACATCAAAACTAATTGTTCTAACAATTTGTCTTAGGAGTGCTAATTAATTAGAATGTTATAATATTATGAGGTTGATTCCTTTAGGATGTAGCAACAATTTAATTCTTCCATTCAATGCATAAAACTCTTTTTAGTATTAGTAATCATCAGTCAATATACTTGTTATTTCTTGTTAGTTTTTTAACTTATTACTCCAAATTTTGCATCAGTTGATTTTCTAATGGCTATATATTTATAGTTGGAGGTAATCAAGCTAAATGGAAGGGTGCTATAAATTAAAACACATTGGAGTTGATTTTAACATGCTTTGAAGAACGACTTGGTACCAACCATACCACTGCGATTGAAGATCCATACTTAAACTTTATCTGAGGTTATTGTCAGATACAAATTCACATAATACTTAACCCTAAGGTTGGGTAGGTTAACCTCATTTAAGCTAATGCATAATCATTTTTCTTATCGAGATTTCAGTTGTCATTTGTTGTTTGGGTTGATACAAGGCTGATGTATGAAATCTATGACTACATTTGTTGCACACCCATTGGTATATAAGCTTGTTGTGAGATGAGGTAAATGTGAGCACATTGTTAGAGTTTTGATAGGGAGCAAAGCGTGCCACATTGAAAGGGATTGCAAGGACAGAGGTCTAATTAGAGTTTGTTGCCTTTGCTACTAAACTCACTTTCTTGTATCTTGCTTCATATTACTGATTTCTTCTTCCTCTTCTTAGATTTTCCTGTTTAAGATTTTCCCTGTATATCCTTGTATGTTTGCATTTGCTTTTCCTTATCGTTGTTATCTATGTGTGATTGGAGAACATGCTATGTAGTTAAGAAAGTTGAGTTCTTGATACATGGCACTGCGACATTGATTATTTAGGGGTAAAGATCAAGTTCTTATTGTATTGCCCCGTGGAATGAGCATAGAATATGGCAATGCTTACCAAGGCATGCTGCATTCCCGAGAATAAATATACAATCCCCGACTATATACAAACCCTACCTTCTATGATTTCTATGTGATGAGAGATAAATTTGTTAAGATATTCACTAACACATAAATTAAATATTTGGTTGTGACTTCTGATTTTCTTAATTATATACTTGTTAAAAATCTTGTGTTTGTGGTATATTATCTTAATCCTTATCAGTATCATTTACAGTGTTTCTACTATCATGTCATTGTTGGTATATTGGAAACCACAGTTTGTTAGTAGTGCATGTAAGTGAAATGTGAGATAGTTTGCAGTTTCAGATGGCATGCCATATGGTTGGGGTATGACATTCATCTTAGTAAACATTTTAAATTTTATACATCATATGTTTATTTTTCAGGAATTTGATGAAATCTAGATCATTAACTGAATCATAATTTTTCAATCTGAGTGGTGGGTATAATATAGTGGTCATCAATGGTCCTATGAAGAATAGTTGCAAGCCTGAAGATTATTCTATCAAATTGCTTCCTCAAGCACTTACAATCATAATTTATGCACTATTGAATTGATTCACTGGAAAATAGGTCATAGTTGAAGACTACTGACACTTAACCACAGCTGAAAATCCACATTATATATTGTTTCTAGTCATTTTTATTGAGATGTGAAAGTACTTGAGAGAACAGACATATTATTAGAACAATGTACTTTTTTATTCATTTGAAATAGAAAGTTGTGAATAATGGTTATTGGGTAACATTTTTTTCTTACAAGTTACAATTCACTCATTTTTCATTCATTTTGTTGATTATTATGCAACTAAAACCTATATTTATACAGACACATTGTGATTGATGACTAGTGAACTTTGACAGGTTTTTTTTGAAGGAGACCTAATGAAGTTTTTAACAAAAGATGCTCAGAATCAACTTTTGCACGGTGCAACAGAAAAGATCACTACTCGGTATTATGAACTAGCATCTGATACTGTTAATGTGGTAAGTTGTCATGTCCATTTTCCATATTCAAACTCGTGCCATGATCTGTCCTAATCAGTAAGTCGTGATTCATTAACCTGATTGATAGGCAAGGAAAACAGAGTCCTCTTTGTTGAGGTTGCGCCAAGGTGCACAACGGCGAGTTGGAGCAACTTCTGATGCCCAGGATAATAATATTTCTGACACAGAAAAGATTTGCATGCAGCTATTTCTTGACATTCAGGTTTGTAATTTTAGGATTACCAACCCATTTATTGTTGCCCTTCTAGTTATTCTGATAGGGGGTATAGGTTAGTTTGAAGATGAGGTTTGGAGTCAAGTAGTTTAGATTTAGGCTGACATTTTTAATTTTTAAATGGCCCCTTGGATCAGGAAAAGTAAAGGATAACGCTTATGCTTGCCTGACCTGAGTAACGAGGGGTCAAAGCCAGACATATATGAGCCTTCTTTCATCTTTAGAGCCATTGGGCAATTGAACGCTTGAATTGAGACAAAATTGGTAAAGTCAAAGAAGATAACTATCTCACACAAAGAAAAGAACCTCACATGGATGAAAACTCTCTCTGAGAAAATTGAAAGAGAATTCTATAACTCAAAAGCTTCCCAAATTACATACAGATGACAATTTTTTTATAGACCCAATAGCAAATAAATAAGAAAACAAATACCATTAATGAGAAACATAATAATCTGAATGAAATAAATTAAAAGATACTCATTAAACTACTACCTTAAAAGATATCAACACATAAAATAGGACAATTCCTATTTTAAATTGTAAGAACTGGTTACAAAGAGAATTCATTACTGAGATATGCGACTGAGTCAGATGTTGATGTAGCCACAAGTGGATTATCTCTCCTTCAATCATTCAATTGAAGTGATGAGTTAGAACTTGAGTCTTCCACCTCGTAACCAGTTCTTACATTTCGAGATTGTGACAAACTTTTGTGTCAAATCCAATTTCGCTTTGTATTGGATCTCAAAGTTTGCTGTCCAATATACCTTGGATGACATCCTAAATCCACCTTGTCCAAAACTTAGCTGATCCTAGAAATGTTTGGCCCACTGTTAGTCTTTTCCCTCTATTTTTTTTCTCTCTCTCTATTTTTTGGTTCCTTTCTCTGGACAACATTTTTTCTCTTTCTGTACAATTCTTCCTCTCTCACTTTTGCAGGTTCGTGTCTGTTTTTTTTTCTTCACTTTTTCTCATGGACAACTTTTTTTTCTTTGCTGATTTGATCAGTTAAAGTTTGATTTGTGATTTGTTTGAAGCTGATTCTCTCTGACAATGGTGTATATCTTGGTTGTTAGAAGAGTTGTGGGGGCAAAGTTGAGAAAATGGGGTAACCTTTGAGCGGTGCAATGATACATCAGGCTTGCAAGTAGATCGTTTTGTGTAGGCATGGAAGGGTGATTTCCTTTGATGGGTTAATTCTAGTGAGATGAAAAGTGTTGTGTAATCTCATAATAGGCATGGAGTTGTGCAAGTGTCGGAAGATGTGCATAAGCAGTTGAGGCCAATGGAGTTAGAGATAACAACGAACAACTAATGAGGCAATAACATATCCCTTCAATAGGGTTCACTGAGGTAGGCTATAGGGAAGGAGGCAAAGGTGTTGGGTAGAGGCAGATCTAGTGTGATCACAATCTGGGGGCATAATTGCGGTGGTGTGGCTAGTCATAGACAACAATGAACCTTGATAGAGTAGTTGATGCAAAAGAATCAAGGTTAGGGTTTTATCGTAGGTAGCTTCATCTCACATCATTAGAGATGAGAAAGGTTTGTTATGCGGTTTCAATCCAATGAGGTGGGAGGCAATAAATAGGGTAATTGAGGTGGCAATGTTGGGGATCAACATTGGTGGAGAATCAATGGGGCATGTGAACATCGTTGTTTGGTTAATAATGATTAGAAAGGAGGTAGCATCTTGTTGCAATGGGGAAAGTGGTTGGGGGTTCTCTAAAGTTGCGTATGCAATAAGAGCTTCTTGTTTATTGGGCAAAAGACGATTACGTTCGCCCACAACGCCCCCATCAACCTGCCCCAGGACCATCATGAGGGAGGTAAATCATGGTGATTGAGAGGTAAGATGGATGGGAGAGAGTTGTGCCAGGGTGTAGTGATTTATGGCCTGCCAGGATTCAATGCTTCGCTCATTGGGTAAATCTGCCATCCACTTACCATCTTAGCTAAGCCCGTGGGGGCAAGAGCTTCTTGTTTATGGACTTACAATAGGTGGATGTGGAAGATGTTTTAGCTAGTGGGAGCAGAGTGGTGGCATACAACAATAGCAAAGGAAATCAAGGGTGGATGAATCAACAATGTTTAGGGCATGGAGATGATGAATAGTGATGCATGATGAGGAATTAGAGGAGATGATGACAATGCGTATCATATATGAAATCAAAATTTTTGCTAGATACCAATTGATACAACATGAAATTGAACTCATGAATCACATTGAAATTTGCGACTAAATTGATGAAGAAAAAAAAATTATTTCACACAAAAATGAAATTTAACATAGAGAATTGAAAGATAATTTGACACAAGTTGGTTAGCCCAAAATTACTAAATACTCAAGCTCCAATAATTCTCTAATCCATTAATTTGTCTTAATAAAAGTGAGGTACATAACACCTTCCTTTGAATGTGATTTTGCTATAGGAAACATGGTCTTAGGCACCCTTCATTCTGAGGAATGAGTGAACATTTGGTAGATGCATGAATTTTGTTTAAGCCATCCTTCCATTTGTTTGCTCTTAAGGATACAAAAAAAAAAATAAAGGGATGAATGACCTATTCATTTTCCCTAATTGGTCCATCTAGCCCACTTGGCCTGCATGAGCGACTTAAGATGGATTAGTACACTTCAGCTAATCAAACTGGGCAGTCACGTTTGGCCTGCTTGACCTATTAGGCCGTTCACCTCATCCGATTAGACAAGCTCACTTGCCCATCCAAACCTGTCACCTCTGCCATCCTAATTACCTAGCCCTATTTGTCCATGTTGACCAAGCCTACTCACCTATCTGACTAGCCTAGGCTAATCGACCTAGACCAACCCTATCTTCATATATAGCTTACCTAGAGTGTTTGGACCATCCGGTTCTATTTCACCACTTGAATTGTCCAACTCTTTGAATGGCCCAGACCAACTGGATTGATTGGGTTGCCCATTTGATTCCTTTGTTTTCCTGACCTAAGCAACCTGCTTGGCCTGATCAACCTATCAAATCCTTTTGATTTCACAAGTTCAATGTTCACGAGATCAATGCTGGTCCTTGAGGATGAGGTTTAGTGTTTTCTTGTTCTGTGCTCATAGCAGGCCAGAGCTTTGGTTAGTGTGTATTGATTCACAATGAGTTATGTATGTATTGATTTGCAAAAAATCATGGGTGCGTTCTTGGCAAGGAACGCTTTTATTTTCACTTGATTTGGGTGGATTTGATCTCATCAATTAATTAATTTTTCATTCTCTCAGATATCTATTCGTCTAAACAGGCACGAAGATTGGAAAATTTTGCAAATCCATCCTCTCTGTTATTCATCTTTCAAATTTTTTTATCCAATTAACCATGCCCTTGAAGGAAAGCAGGATTTTGGTGAAAATATCTAAATGTTTACTAGATCCATAATGATAAAGTATTAATGATATCATATCATGGTAGTTGCAGGGAGGATGTGTAACATAACTCTGTATTTGAGTTTCTTAGACCAAAATTGAATTTTTACCAAGAAAGATTAATTTAAGATGACAACAAGAAGCCACGTCTCATCCATTTTGTATCAACCTTTCATCTCCTTTTATGAGGACTACATTGTTGGTAATATCCAAGTTGGTCAAAAATCATTTTTTCTAGGAGATTTTTTTTCCTATGATTTTATCTTGTACATATTTAACTCTCATCTATCTAGCATAGTTTCTTTTGTTTAACATTTATTGAAGCTGGTGGATGCTATATTAGGTTATGGATCTTGTATTATCTTCTCTCTCGGCCCAATGGCTCACTTAGTAAGTGTATGAGATAATGACTATAGTGGTCGCCGAGTGGGGGAGGGTCGAACTTGGAAGGGGATTTCATCACCTTTGCGGACCTCTTCTCATGCACTTGCCATTTTAGGTTCCTGCTGAACTCCCTCTCAATGCTGTGGGACAGTCGTGAAGCGGTCGTTAACATTGCAGTACCACATTATATTATCTTCTCTCTCTCACACACACACACACACTTTAAGCAGTCTTGTTTTCAACAAATTGATCTATACATTCTGCAACTCAAATATAGTTACTAGATAATGCAATCTTTAAATTTACTAGATTAAAAAAAACCTTCCATAAGACATTGAACCAGTCACAACTAAAGCTTCCATAACTCTGTATTGGTACAAACCTGAACCGTAATCACTTTTGGTACAGACATTCACATCATCACGTTATAATTGTATCGCACCCTTTGGTGTCATTTTTTTTTTTAATTTTGTACCGTTTCCATATTAATGCCATATTGCGGTACCGTTTCCATTGATTTTCATGCTTCTCTTCACAGAACTTGTTCAAGGTGCAGAGCAGTTGTTTATCTCCCCACTCTGATGTGCTCACATCTTTTTTTTCAGGAGTTTGGTCGCAACCTTTCTGCTATGGGAGTTGAAGCAACCGAGATACCAGCATTCTGTTCCTTGTGGCAGTGTGTTGCTCCTGAAGACCGGCAATCACAAATCACTTTTTGAAGAGTTTAATTCTCGCAATAAAGGGTTCATTCGATTGTCTCAGGAGCTAAGTAGAGTCTGTGCCTGTAATATTATAGAGTTCACAACTTTTAAATGCCTAAATTTACTATTGCTTAGAAGTTTTGTGAGATGGCCCGATTGAACAGAACTTAAGCTGTCGTGATATGCTTTTAGAGAGCTCTTGGAAACATTCTTTTATTTTCTAAAGATAGGGAACAAAAACTGTCGACAAGAGGCCATGAAAAAGGAAATCTCTCTTTAAATCGTATAGTTTGATGTATTTTCTATTATATGAAATATCATTGTGATTCACAATCTGTTGCCCGTATATGATAGTGATCCCTCGCTTCATAAGTATTACATTTTTATTTACTAAAGCAACTTAAATCTAACGTTTGGAAGGCTCAATGTGTGCAGGCTAAATCTGCGAGACCGGCTGTGTTTTAGATTCTCATATGGCGTCTTATGATTTAATTTTGTTGAAGGTTCACTTTTGTCTCTCTGCAAGTGCCCGCACATTAAGTAATCTGACCAAATATTTTTAAAAGACCCTAAAATTAATCTTTAGGGAGGGGCTATCCAATCCCCCATTTTCACTAAACATACCCTACTTTCTAAATACACCTACCAGTAATTTTTTATCACAGATTTTTCTAAATACACCCTATAATATTTCTATTTTATCCTTTATAAAAACCCTAAAACCCCTTAAAAAAACACAGCGCCAAAAATCTGCATCTCCAACTTTCCCTCCCTCCTCTTTGTCTCTCTCGTTTCTTCAGCGCACAGACATCAATCAGACTTGGGCAACTCAATTTTTAGCAACATCATCAAACAATGGTGCTCGAATTATACAGGTTAGCGCTCGTTCAGGTTTCATTTTGTTCTACGTTATTATTACATTGGTAAATTTTTATTTTTGTTAGATTTTTGTTTAGTTTTCATTTATGAGTGTAGAAACTTACTTGAATATGATATTTTTTTTAAATGAAAAGACTTTAGGGTGTTAGGTTATTGAAATTGCAAAATGTATGACAGATATGATGGAAATCTTGAATTTCAGTTGCACATAATTCGGCCCTGGTCCATCGAATAGATTGTTGCCTATTCGATTACCATTAGCCAAATGTAATAGGATCTGTTCGGTCATGGTCGACTGAACGCAACACAATATTTCTCTCAATGACCATCGAACGTAACCGAATGTGTTTGGTTTTTGTCCATCGAACGAAACACAAAATGTTCAGCCTCTAGCAGCCGAGCACCAACAATTTGTTCGGTTGTATGTTTTCAACACATTGTGTTTTGTTTGGTTTTGAGTGGCCAAACAACTCCATTTCTTTTTAACAACACATGTTGGTTGTATATTTAATTTATTTGTTTCTTATGTGCAGTAAAAAAGCTAAAGACATTTTTATGAAGGAATAAACGACTTTTGACAGAAAGCACCGAGAAGAGAGACTTGCACAAGAGGTACAATCATCACAAGAAGAGGTACAATAACCAAATTACTGCAATGGGACTTCGATTAAGTAGCAATCCAAACATGGAGGAATCTCTTCAGGGACTCCCATCTTGATCAAGTTAGGGAGATATCATACCAGAAGTCGAATAGAAATTTGATTATTGCTTTTGTTGAACGTTGAAAATTGAAGACAAATACCTTTCATATGCCATTTGGAGATATGACAATCACTTTAGACAACGTATATGCTCTTCTTGGTCTATCAGTGATAGGAATTCCATTGCAACCTACAAACAATGACAAACCTTACACTCATCAACAGATTAGTTGATTGTTCGGTGTATTATTAGATGAAGTTAATAAGTTCTTGGAGGGTCCAAGGTCTATGAATGTTAGAGTGGTTGTACAACAACGTCATAAAATTATTGACAATTCTGATGATGATATTCTAATATATTTAGCGTGAGCGTATTTGCTATATGTTATGGGTTGCACTTTTTTTTTTTACAAAACTTATACTCGGGTCTCAACAGGCCCCTTGGATTTTTTGGAGGATATAGGTATATGGTACATATGCATGCATGGGGAGCTGCTACTTTAGCTCATCTATATCGATAGTTGGGGCCATCGAGGATAGGGTGAAACAGATTTATGAAGATTTGACCTTGTTGGAGGTCATAAACATTCTATATGCATATTTGTTTTGTTACTTAATTACCTTGAATTTAATATGTTCTCTCATATATAGGCATCCATATATGAACACTTCCAAACAACCAGGCCTCCTCACAACCTACAATATAATGTTAGAGAATCACTTACGATGAGGTGGTCACAACAGGCACATGGTGGAACATCTTTCGAAGGTGTACAAGCATATAGAGAGTGGTTGGATTTGCTTAATCAAAATAATGTGAGTACTTAACTTATTTTATTTATTTATTTTTATTTTATATCCTTATTCAACTATTTGACTTAACGCCATATAATGTGAATATGTTGCAGGTCATTTGGGATCCATATGTTAATGTGAGGCATATCTTTCCATGTCTTGAAGTTACTATGGTTGCATAAGATCATTGGAAATTGTGGAGTCATACCATCTTGATTGTGTGCTTAGGCAATTTGGACATGTACGGTGTTAAGTAATAAATGTTGCAATTTGGATATTCAACATGAATGTTATGGGTTGTGTTAAGTTGCATTTCCATATAAAATATAGATATCTATTTTGTATAGATCCATCAAATTATTCTACTAATATTAGATTGTTCTAAAGGAATTGTTCTAAAGGAATATATTGTAAAGCCTAATGGTAATTATCTATAAAGATGGCTATATCTCTATAAAAATTCAGATGTAGTGGTAAATTGTATTGTTGTTTTATTATAAATGACTCTTTGATCCCCTAACATCATGTTTACAAATTTAATACCAATAGTGAATTTTTTTCAAAGGAACATTTAAGATCATTAACTAAATTTGTAATAGAATTTTCCTTAACTAATTCATCATATTTGTTGAAAATACAATCAAAAATTTTATTGGTATGAAATGGATTCATTTCTACCCTAATATAACCTTATTCCTCTCTCTCTTAAATTTTTTGATAATTCAAGTATCTAGGTCTCTCTTAAATTTTGTTGTATCCTACAAAAATTTTTAATTGACCACTAGGATAAATCTAAAAGTGCAAACGACAATTTACACAATAGTCCAAGTGGTTCTAACACGGGAGACGAATTTCTTGTACTCCCTAGGCTTTGAACCCTGGGTGTATGGGAAGCCTTAAGGTGTGCTTTCCACTACAGATAGCATGAGGGGGACCTTATTTGTATCTTTTTTTGACAATCTAAATATTCCCCTCTTGAAACTGACTAATACTAGAGGTGATCAAGTCAGTTTGACGAAAATTTTTTACTAGCTGTCAAGGTAAATTTAGGAAGCACCAAGTGACATAACAATCACAGCCGGACTATTTGAAATTAACCACGCTGATGCCCTTGTTGGGAATGGACCCTAGATGCTCCTATTGGTATCAGTCACCGGGAGGGGGAGGTGGACAGCCTCCGAACATCCGTCCGGATCCAAACTACAACATAGGTAGACGGGTGAACCCGTCAATAGATCACATTTAATTACGGCCGGATTACGACATCAATCTTACCGCAAATAGGGTGTAAATCATCCCTTAGTCTATAAATTTATGGACCAGAGGATCTGATTTTTATTGAGCTTGGACATCCTACACAACTGACCTTATAATTATCTATAGAAAGGTAAATTAAAAAATCGAGCAAGCTACCGCATGAAAGAATATATCTGTCAACTTCATCGAAAATTGATCTTTGCCTACTAGTGACTAACTAGATTATGCCTCAGACACTTTTTACATCTTTCTTGCATTTGACATATTAATTCACTAAATACTATCAAAATATCATTTGTAATTTTAATTTATTATGTCATTTCATCGGACTCATGTCCCCCTTTGCTCTCTATACAATCTAATATTCAATGATAGTAAAAGGTGAAATCTACCATCCCAGCAACTCCACACGGTCAGTCTCATGACCATCTATAAGAAGGTAAATTAGAAAGTTACAGTTGACCAGTGTGGAGGATGACTTTTTTACTCAGCTTTGCCAAGATTCGAACCCTTACCATATATTAATAACTCTACCTTGCACTAGCTGGGTACAAGCTAATGTTCAAACCTGATTATAAAATGCATGTTCAATGATATCTCTAGTCACTTATTTTATTCATTATGATATTTCTTATCTTGTTAAATAGAAAAAGTATTTTTAAAATATAAAATATTATATATTTAATAGTCTTCTATTGTATTTTATAGAGCTCTTCGAATCGATTAATTCTGAAGATGATCAATCTAACCTTAAAAAAAACTCCTATTAGTCATCGA
>JBBPFP010953506.1:0-27825 GCA_037974795.1 Kaempferia galanga | reverse complement strand
AAAGGAAAAACCCCCCTGGATCCCTTCAATATCAAAAAAAAAAAAAAAAAAAAAAAAACTCTCAGCAACTCCTTCATGGGTCCCACTCTTTATTTTTTTTTACAAATATTAAAAAAAATAATTAAATAAATTTTTGAATAAAAAAATGGGGAAGAACCTGATCCATAAATTGGGAGCCAAATTCTTTCCAATTTTAAGAACCTCCCTCCCTATAGGAGGGAGGTTCTTCATTGGTGTCATGTCCCCTGTGGGAGCTCCGAAGGAGCTTCCACTCGGAGCTCCCACTGGGGATGCTCTTATTCATTATATATATTTCTTATCTCTTCATATTTTACCTTATATAGAATTAAATTTTTATAAAATTTAAATACGTAAATTACTAACATAAAATAACATTAATAACTAAAAAAATTTGACAGCTGAACAAAACCTTTACTTTCAATGGGACACTATTTTTTCATAATTATTTTTTTAAAATTATTTTAAAATAAAAAAATAAAATAAAAACACAACTCCAAAACACACTAAGGCCCCCGGGGCTATGGTGCAGCGGTAAGGGCATACAGTTGTATCCCGGGTACCTACGGTTCGATTCTTAACTACCGCACATTTGCAAGGATTTTCCTTCAAATGAGACTCGCAACTAAGGGATGTTGCCCGCCGCGAGTGCTGCCCGCCGTGTTGCCACGTCGTCAGTGGATGCCTAAAGTCTTTGGGGGCTTCTATATATATATTTTTTAATTTAAATTTGTTTTTCAATAAAAATAAAAAAAATGCTTAATCATACATGGCTTTTAGTGGTTTTACATTACTGCAGCGGCCGCGCTGCCCTCCGCGAATTAAATTGTGCATCCAATCGGACCGAACCAATAGTCATTAGCAGATTAGGGTTTATTATATTACTGCCGCTGCCGCTGCCGCCTCCGCGATCTCCTCTTGTTCCGGCGACGTAGCCGCTAGTTCTCCTCCTTCTCCGAACCAGCGGGAGGCCCTACCTCTTTCCTCCTTCTTCCTTCCGCCCTCTACGCCAACCTGAGTCGTTGAAGCCAACCGGCCGTATTTCCTCCTCCCGGTTCCGACTACCACCTCCACCGCCTTGGCCTTGATGGCCTCGACGTCCGAGTGCGTCACGCCGGTTGCGTCCGATCGGAAGAGACGCGCCCTCGAAGCTCTCGAAAAGAGGTTCGCCTTCGAGGCAGAGCGTCTCCAGGAGCACCGCCAGGAGAACGTAAAGTCGAAGCGAAGAAAGGAGTCGGAGGGTGTAGGCGGAGTTGAGCAGCGGAAGGAAGAGAAAAGGAATGCGAAGCTTGCCCCGAACTCAGAGGTTGACGGTGGATCTGAGCGGAGAACACGAGGCCAGGCTTCTGCCTCTTCTTCATCTAGAAAAGGTCCATTTCAAGCCTTTGTCGCCTTTTTTTCATTGATAAGGAATTTTTTGTCCCAGGTCCTCCCATTGATCTTTCTTGTTGTCCCGCCTATGAACCCTAGTACCATATGCCATATCGTATCCTGCGATTGGAGCAACTGTCGCTTTGGTTTTGAGTCCTGGGATTAGAAACCACCAGTGGGTGTAGAGGAAGACTAGGCTGAAATCAAGAGAAGGAGATATAGAGATGGAGGGAGGATATTGGAGCATACGTAAAAAGATAACCTGCATTATTGGCTTGCCAGATTGTAACCTAGCATTTTGTTCATATTTACAGATGTTCACCCTGTTTATTCAGAGATTTCTGGGATTGTTGATGCAAATTTGCTACAACTTAACGATCTAAAGGTAGTTCTTCTAGTGTAGTCTAGTTTAACAATAATTCAATTTCGCTTTTAGCATTATTTTAGAACAAGGTTTTATTTTTTGGTTCGATCATATCGGGTTTTTTCCTTCTTTTAATCTTGATGAAGGCTCCGAATGCAAGGGATACTGTAAGCAAAATTGTGAATGATATTGTTGCAAAGGGTGATGAGGCCAATAAGTACACAAGGCATGGAAAAAGCTTGAAAATAGACAATTTGATCTATCTTGATCAATTAATCTCAAAGGACGATAGTTTGAAAGATGCTCGCCTGAAGGCTTTAATGAGCCACTCAAGACGGTCAAGGAGCCACATGTCCAAAAGACAACACAGGAAGTGTGGATCATTCAACCTACCAAGAGAGTTCCACAAGTAAGAGTATAATGGTTTTCATATTCTAGTCATTATTTCTGCCATGATGCTATTGTAATTCCTGATTCATTATTTCTATTAATAAAATCACAGTTAATGAGCTTACACTTTATCTCTTTTTGTTCAAGTAGTTAGATTGGTAAATGTTTGCTACTGTGATTCCTGATTTCATTATTTCTACTAACAAAATCACAGTTAATGAACTAAATGTGCCAAATTGTTGCAGAGTTGCATAAATTATTTTCTATAATGTTTTTTTTTAAAATAAAAAACTTGCTGATCCGGTTGCAGATTTGATCTCTTCACACCAATGCATGAAATGTGGAAAGGATACATTGTCGAGCTTATGAAAGAAGTGGGGTACGTTTTATTCTACCCTCAAGCAAGAAACTTTGTGGTTTAAGTGGGCAGGCACTTTTTCATGTTTCCTACATAACATCTTGTGATAATTTGATCATTTAAATTTTATGAAAATTTATTTTTATGATGAATTCCAGGAAAAAGCAATTGGAAGAGTGCCTTCTCAATGCAGACTTGCATGGTGCTTTCCTTTTGGGTTAGTATTTTTGGACATAACTCTGTCGTGTGACTGCCTATTAATATCATGCTAGCTTCATGCTTTTGATTTTACTGTAGTTTATCTACTTTTGGATGATACTTTCTGAATGTGTTCTTCTAGTTGTCGAATGCAAAACAAGTGCATTCAAAGGCGAAAGTGGCATTATGATCCGAGAGACTTCGGAGACCTTTGGGATAATTACAAAAGAAAACCGGTTCCGAGGTATAATATAACTTCGACTTTAGTTGCGTGTAAAAAAATTTTTTTGTTTGCTCATCAGTTCATTGTTATTCAGAAATGTTCTGTGTAACACATTCAACCTGTCAAAATACACTAGCATGATCTTCATCGCACAATTTTTGCATCTTGATTTAGTTGAAAAGACATGAATCAATGGTGCACATGGTTTTGTTGCATTGTCTCACTTCATACTAACTTTTCTCTAGACATTGTGGATTAAGAATACATTTAATATTGAAATAAACAGTTGGTATATAGAATATATATTCTTTTTCTTTAGATTATGGTATAGGCTTCTATACTTCATGGCTAGGAATGAGCATTGAGTTCATAAAAATCAACACACAAAAAATCTAATTAGTCTGGAAAATGTTCTGGGAAAAAAATATGCAGGACACAATTTATCAACTGGTGTATTTTGCATTGCAGTTGTTCCCAAAATGGGTTCTGTCTTCATTTTTCAAGCTGATTGTTGGAAGATCACATTGCACGGCGATAATCTATCAAAAAGGTCGACGAACAAGCTGAAACCCTAGCCAGCTAATAAGGCAGTTGCCAACCTGTTGACTATTCCATGGTCGACGAATCTACTTTATGGAAGTGATGTCTTGCAACACTAAGTGTTATGTTGTAGATAAAATGCACCCGTTGTTTTGAAACCTTCAGCAAGAGAAAATTTGTTAGTTTTGCAATTTCCAGCATATTGTCATTTCAGTGCTCCTATCTGAGTTGGGACCTCAGGTGATATATGTCCTTTGCTGGTGTCTCTCCTGATTTTCCTGTAAATGTGTTGAGAAAATCGGGAGACCGTGTGTTCTTTTCTTGGAAGCTTCTTTACTTTTCAGAGAAGTTTAACAAATTTCTCAGTTCTTGGAACTCTGGTTACCTGTGCCGATTCCACAGGGGAGAAGAAGATGGAGGATTTTTTTTTTAATATATATATATATAATTCAGGTGTTCAAGTTTTGTAAGATAGATAGTCTTCTTGTTCATCTATCAGATAAATTATAAATTCGGAGTAGAATTTAGAGATATTGGAATTAGAATTCTGATTCTTCTAAATGTTCTTGTAAGTGTTTTATTATTGCTGGGACTTGATTGAGAATATTATTGAAATGATGTTGATATATCAATTTTTATCGTTTTAATTTGCATTTGTAGAAAATAGATTCTTCTGTATTAAGAAATAATGAGAAAAATAGCATATTACCTTAAATTTTGGTATTATTCAAAAATTTAACTTTTATAATAGTTAAAATATTATATTCCTAAAATATTCCTCCTCCTTTGGTGCGGATGGATTTAAAAATTTTAAATTAGTTACGTTAAAATATACTTATTATCCGTGAACACCTATTAATATATTTATGTTTTTTGATTTAAATTTGATAGTGTAAATTGAGAATAATTTTTAAACATAATAAAATTTATTATATGACTTAAGATAGTGATATTCAACACCACCAGTGAGTTTATAAAACTTTTAAAAATAATCAACTTCTAAATTTTAGAGGGATTCATTGAATTTACTGGCTAAGGATGGGCTGGGCCGATGTGGCGTAGCCCATTGGCTCGGCCCTTGTAAACGTTCTTCCTGCTCGAATGGATTTCGAGGATCTCAATCTTCTTCCCTACCGCTTCTTCCCCCCTCCTGTCTAATCGCTCCGAATCTCCAGTTGTTCCGCCGTGGAGCTGCAGGATCCAGGTAATTCGTTCAGAAATCATCTTCTGCTTGCCGGTCCCCCTCTTCCTGGTTCGGTAGCGGATTCTAGGGTTCTGGAACGTGCTTTAGAAGTATTGTTGAATTCACCATTTGCTGCTGTCGTTGCTTTAGGTGGTTTGTCGAAGGATGCAGATGAGGAAATTCTAGGGGTTCTTGCTTTTCGATGGCTTCAAGCCCATCAGTGGAGCGCACAACGGGCTTGGATTTGAACACAGGGGAGCTGGAAGAGGGAAGTACGAACTCAGGTGCTGCACTTGTTTCTGATACTGGAGGAGAAGTAAGCATCTCTGGAGAGTGTTTGGTTGTTCGTAATTCGGAAGGAAGCGTTTTGACTGCTGATGGAATTGCTGGTTGCAGCGATGCTGCAGGAATGACAGAAGGCTTGGGGGTTCGAGAGGAGACGAAAACTTGTCCAAGCAGTTCTTTACTTTCTGGTCGTGAAGCTTATCATACGCCAGAAAGTAGAGGGACTGAGATAGGGAGCATCGTGGAGCTTGATGTTGTAGCCGATGTAGCTAAGGAGTCTAAGAAAGTGCAAGATGAGATCAAGCCAGCAGAGTTTGAAAAGAGTGGTGCTGAGAATGTTGCTCAGAGTGGTAACTTGCTAGAGGGTCAAATTCCCTTGGCAGGACATAAAGATTTTGAAGATCATTTAGTATTGGCAGATGAATCTGAAGCTCAGGGGAAGGTAGAGATGTATTATGAGACAGAAGATGTCATCGAGACTGCAGAAGCAATGGATGCTGATGATCCCGGTGAGGACAGTAATGAGCGCATTCAGCGTCCTACCAGTGAAACAAATTTTGATGGGGAGAAGGATAAGTTTTTTGAGAATGAAGATGGAGATGAGCTTGAAGATACAATCAATGACGAGAAGCAAGATAACACATTGAATGACTCATTCGGCTGTGAGTTAGCTGGTTCACAACTTCAGGATAAATTGATTGTTCTGGATTCAGCATCTTCTGACAATCGTGTTTCGGTTGGCATTTATAAACCTGAAATTAATGTGTTTGATGGAGAACATGAGGCAGACCTGGGTGCTGATGCGATGGATGATGATGCTGAAGTTGATGGAACGCCCAATCAGATATTGCCTCAGAATGATGATGCAATCAAACTCCCTCAGCTTTGCCTTTCTACTGCAGATGAGAATGTGGGTTTACAAAAGGAGGTGGTGAGTTGCAGTGCCATTAATGAACAACTTCATGGTACAGAAACTACTGTAGTGGGAAGCTCTGGTCAGAATGAAGGATCAACTCATAATCCTGCTGTCTTGACTGGTGAAATGGAAGTTTTCCCTATGGATAATCATAACAAGTCTCCTGAGTTGGATAGGCAAACTGATGCAGGTGATTCTTCCATGTTGCACAGTGCTGAGAACAACAGTTTTATCACTGAGATGCCTAATATTGACTTGATTCAGAATGCTCAAGTTGAAGAATATCCTGTCCAGCAGAAACAATTAAAAGAGGTAGGTCTAGGGTCGACTGATGGTGTTGAAAACAGTCAAGTGATTAATGACAAAATAAATTCTGATCTGGTTAACCCAATTTTGGAAGTAGACATGGCTGATAAGGATCCATTGGGTGAATATATTCCAGATGTTAGTTTCATGATTACAACTGATTCTGATGCAGATATAGACATTAGAGTTGCCGAAGCTGATGCTGTAGACATTAACTTGTTGGAAGCACACATGACTGGGAGGTTTTCTGGTGTAGGAACAGATACAGATGATATGGAAATTGATAGATGGAACATGAAAAATAATGAAAGTACTGCTATGACTGATGGCTCCATTCCAAATCCTCCAGTCTTAATGTCGAGTAACCAGTTTGTTCTTGATGATAAACTTAATGCGGGAGATACTATATTTTCATCCTCAAGTTTGGTTTTAGAAGCAAAATCTTCATACCAAGATATGATGATTGACGAAGAACTCCCAAAAGGTGACAAGCAGACATTGATACATGCTGCAAGACCTGGGATTTCAATTGAGGATATTGGCGAACATGCTTGTTACTACTTTCCTTCAAGAGATGAAGATTGTTTTTCCATTTCTGATCTGGTTTGGGGCAAAGTCAAGAGTCACCCTTGGTGGCCTGGCCAAATTTTTGATTTATCTGATGCATCAGATTTGGCATTGAAATATCAAAAACCCAACAATTTTCTTGTGGCTTATTTTGGGGACAAGACGTTTGCTTGGTGTGATGAATCACAATTGAAGCATTTTGAGATACATTTTCCGCACTTGGAAAAACAGAGCAGCTCAGATGTCTTCACAAGTGCTGTCAATGGTGCATTGGATGAATTCTCTAGGCGCATTGAGTTGGGTATGACTTGTTTTTGTTTTCCTGAAGATAGCAGTATCAATTATAAAAAGGTCGAGAATGCTGGGATCTGTAAAGGTAGTAATGGCTATGTACTTGACAGGCCTGCTATTTTAAGCTATTTTGAACCTGACAAACTACTTGAATATGTCAGAAATTTAGCTCAGTTCCCTGATTCTGGAACTGATCACCTGAGCCTTGTGGTTGCAAATTCTCAGTTGAAGGCGTTTTACAGGTCCAAGGGCTATCCTGAACGAACTTCTTTCAAATTGTTTGATGGCATAGTTGACTATGATGATGATGTTTTATGCTTAAATTCTGAAAGTGTTGGGAAAGATTTGTTCAAACAATCAAATCATATCTGTGATTCTGGAGAACTGAATGCACAAGGACTCGGTAAGCACAAGCACATATTGGAGGATGGGAAAAAGCAAAAGAGCTTGTCTGAGCTAATGGAACCTGAAGTTTCTCAGCAAGAAAGTGGTATAATAATTAGATCTTATGTTGAAACTGATCATGATTCAGTCCCATTTTCTTCTAGCAAGAAGCACAAGGCTATTGACGTTGATTCATCTGACTCAGCAAGTAAGAAAAGGAGGACAGAGTCAGTAGGAGATATGGAAATGAACTTACCATCATCAGCTACTAGAAGTTCTTTTAAAGTTGGAGAATATATACGTCGTGTTGCAAGCCAGCTGACAGGGTCTTCATCTAATCTTAGGACCTCTAATGAAACATCCCTGAAGACCTGTAAGGGGGATAGCGTATATGATGATTTTGCTTCTGACGGTTTAGGGGATAGTGTGATGGAGACCCCAAGTTTTGAACCAGATGATTTGGAGTATGATGCCTCTCCAGATGAATTGTTCTTGATGCTGCATTTAGCAGCGAAAGATCTTACGGAAGGATATGGTTATCTATCTAGCGTAAGCAGTTTCTTCACTAAATTTAGGAACTACTGTGTTTTTTCTTCTGCTAGTGAAGAGAAGCATCCTGAGGAAGAACTAGCTGAAAAAGATAAGAAACGGAGAGTCGAAGCTTTGTCAGCTTTTTCTGAGGTAATAGAAGCTGATCATATGCTCGACTCTTACTGGTCGGACTTGATGCCTCATAACCACCCTACTAAAATCAAAGTCGAAGCTCATACTCCGATTCAAAGGAAGAGAAGGAAATCTTCAAGACAAACATCCGCTCTGGTTTCTGTTCCTGTTGTGCAAGCCACAGAACATATTCAAATTGGAATAGCTCGTCCCAGTATGAAGCAAGTACTATCCTCAGATAGGCCCATAATCAGTGTCAATGCAAAGGTGGTTGATAAGTATATACCAACAGCTTTGATTTTGAATTTCAATGGATTCAATTCTCTTCCTTCTGAAACTGATCTAATTAGGATTTTCAGTCGTTATGGACCAATAGTGGAAACAGCAATAGAAGTCCATCCGAAGAACATTAGTGTCAAAGTAGTTTTTAAGAGGCGTACTGATGCAGAAATGGCTTTTAGCAGTGCAGGAAAATATGGTTGGTTTGGGCCATCACTACTCAGTTATCGTCTCAGATATCCATCATCAACACTAGATACTTCTGGAGACATCCAACAATCAAACAAGTGTCCTGCACTACCAGAGCAGTGTTGTAACTTCGAAACCCAAGGTAATATACATTCATTTATGTTTAGTGCTTTAACAGAAACCAAATATCAAGATAAAACCACCGAGATTAGCAACATAAGCATTATTCATTCATCAACAGGGAATGATTCAGATTCCAATCTGAAAAGCGCATGTGATGCAGAACCAACGGAGTGTATCCATGCAGACATCCCAAGTGGCCATCCGTCAGTGTCCAATGCTTATGTAGACACTAATTCCTCGAACCAAAGTGAACTAGTATTGACTGAGAATGGTAGAACAGACACTGCTGTTGTCCTTCATACACCTGATAGAACAGATACTGCTGTTGCCCTTCATACACCTGTGTCTGATGCATCTCCAGACACTGGTCTCCAGATGCAAAGTGATACAGGTATCACCGAGGATAGCAACACTGGTAATCCAGGTGAGGTTCACTCGTCAGCATCAGTTGTTCCTCCTGATTCTGACCTCCAGAGCCAAATTGATGCAGTACTCGTGCAGAGTAGCACCCCTAACGTTCTCTGTGACATCCATCCACTCAGATCTGACACTTATTCAGACACTAATCTCCAAAAAAATACTGAAACAGAATCAGACATCAGATCCACTGCTTCTGACATTCACAATGAACTTCATCCTTCCATGTGTGAAGCTTCTACGCTTGATAATCCCCATGGTGAAGATGATGCAGTAATGATAGCTAGCAGATCAGTTGCTTCTCTGGAATCTGATGTCCCAAACCAAAGTGATGTAGTACCCTTTGATAATGACAACAAAAACTGCCCCTGTGATCTACATCCATCAACATATTACACTTCTGTCGATGCCAAACTCCAAGAAAAGTGTGAAACAGTAGCAGACATCACCATTGGTGATGTTGTACTTAGAGATAGCACTGCCATGCACAGTGAGCTTCATGCTTCCATATGCGACACTTTTTCAGATGCTGCTTTCCAAGAAAAGAGTGATGCTGTAGTCAGATTCACTGATTCTGAAATTCCCAATGAACTTCATCCTTCCGTATGTGAGGTTCCTCTTCCTGATGATCTTCCTGGTGAAGATGATACGGCAATGACAGAGAGCAGGTCAGTTGCTGCTATAGATTCTGATGTCCCAACTCAGAGTGATGCAGTACCCTTGGATAGTATCACCAACCTTCCCAGTGATGTTCATCCACCAACATATGATACCTCTGCTGATGCCAATCTCGAAGGAAAGTATGAAAAGCTATTGGACAGCTCCATAAGTAATGTTATCATTAGAGATAGCACTGGCATGCATGGAGAGCCTCATGCTTCCATATCTGATGCTCCTATAGTCAATAATCTCCTTGCAAAAAGTGATGCAGGACTCATAGAGAGATCAGTTACTTCTCTAGATTCTGATGAGCAGAACCAAACAGATGCAGTAATCGAGGGGAGTAGCACCACCAATCTTCCCTCTGACTTTCATCCACCATTATCCAACTCTTCTCCAGGTCTTAAAGAAAAATGTGAAACAGTATCAAACATCAATTTTGATGAAATTAGTAATGCCGTAGTCAGAGAACACAATGACTCTGACATTGACAGTCAAGGTCATGGTACCTTACCTGATTCTCTTCTCAATAATCTCCATGGAGAAAGTGATGTGGTAATAGCAGCAAGCAGTGAGAGACAACTTCCTGGCAACATTCATCCATCAATTTGCGATGCTTCTGCAGAAGCCACTCTCCAAAGTGAAAGTGATGCAGTACCCACAGAGAATAGTGATGTAAATTCCTCAGAAATTGTCCACGGATCGCTGCTCAATACTTCTCCAGAGCCATAATACACTAGGGATGCCGCACCCGAGAGAGTAACGACTTGGAAGATTCTGGTAAGATTCATCATGCACACATAGTTCTATTCTCCCTGACTATAAAGGGAAAAATGAAAATGAGACTTTCAGTTGTATTGCATGTGGTTTAAGTTTGAGTCAGTGTATCAAAATGTCATGTATTTTTTTGTTGTGATTGTTAGCGTAGCTAATTAGGTTGTCTGGGTAGGCATACGAATGGGATTAGAGAAATCTCCAAATATTTGCGACAAACGCCTAGTTGTCTTTCCAAGTATGCATTCTTATGCAAATTCATGCTCTCATACAGAAAAAAGCAGAGAGAGTTGTCTTGAACACTATGCAAGGTGTGGGGGAGAACTAGTTGCAAGAAAGAGCTGCTGATGTGGATGATCAATATGGCTAGATCGCCTTTAAAGAGTAGATGCAGATGTGTCATTAAGGTATTATCTGGCCTTTATGTTGATTTATCTCAGAAATTGCTGTGGTGCAATTCTAGTTCATGTTGTATAATAGATGTAAACTGCTTTATCCTGAAGGGATTCCTCATTATAAATTTTACAACGTTGCACAACCTCCATTTATTGTGAAATTTACAAGTTACAAGTTATTCGATTACTCTAGAGTTTAACATAATATATAAATTCTATAGAATTACAATATTAATAATCCCACAATTGAGTTAATTAATCAATTACCGTAGGGTAACTTTTATACTTTTAAGAGAGAAAAACCTGATAATATGTATAGAAAAATGATATGCACTGCTGTCTATTTTTTCTTTATAAAAATATGTTAATTTTTTTTCCTAAAATTTTCTGTAGTTGAGATGAGAAATCATAGCCAATAAATGTAGTCCAATAATTAATAAAACCGTACCCTTTTGAAGAGAAAAAATTGACTCTTAAAAAGAGCTATAGTTAATCTGTGCGCTATGCTCTTAATGATAAATCTCAACTCGATTAGAGGTACAAGTTATCCAAGTCGCTCGTGAGCTGCTCGTGACAAACAAGTTAGTAATAATATATATTTATATATATTATTATAATATATTAATTAATTTATTGAAAAATAAATATAAATAAATAAATAAATTCTAGCTCAAACGCATAATTAAATAAGCTCAACCCTACCTTGTCAAGCGAACTTGAGTTGAGTTGAGTTCGGGCCTAGGCTGGCTCAAGGCTCAAGCTTGGTCTGTTTACCGTCCTAAGCTCAATCGATCCAACTCGCTTGGCTTGAAATGATTAGTTCGCCCAAGTCATTTAAATTGTCTAAAATCTAACCAACTTGCGCGATTATCTTGACCAATCGAATCACCAACCCCCGAGACAACTAACTTACCCGAATTGCTGTACCCACCTAGCCAACTCACATTATGCTCTACTAATCATGAATGACCAGGGTAGCTAATTGTTTAGACCGCTCAATTCGACCGAACCACCTGACCTACCTTATTTGAACCGACTAACCACACCTGGTTAAGAGGGAAATACAACTATTTGTTTGCCAAATATATAAAAACAGACTCTTTTTTGTGAAAAAGATTATTTCTAAAATATTTTACACAAATAAAACATATTTTACTCGAACATGATTGATATCAGCTGTAGCAAACACGACACAAACTAAAGACTAAACCAGATAAAAGATATGAACAAGACAAGCAAGGCTACTTAATTACTTATTTGTAGGAATAAAACATACCCTTGGACGATAACTAGAGTTCTAAGTTAATATCGTCTTATGTACATTACTTTTATGTGCATGCGTAACCGCTACCTATCGACTTAACCTGAACTATGTACAATTTTGGCGCCTGGACGGTCATCCTTTCAGTGTGCATAATAAATCTGCCCACCACTAGGATCCTCCTGCTGCTACTTATTTACATCGTCTCGATCTCATGACTCCAAATCATATTCAAAGCAGTGAGTATCGATGGTTTAGAAGAGAGTTGCAATGTCTTGCCGTGCTTACGAGAGGTGAAACGATCCCTGACCTTCGGTTATTGCATACAACAATTTTTCTCTCATTTTCTCCTGCAGTGCAAGTTGAGAGACGGTTAGTACATCTGTGAGAATATTCTAGATGACAAACATGTCAAAAAGAAATGCATCATATGGATTTGGTTTGATTTTTTGCCTGGAGTCATGGGATTTAATTTCAATAATTGAACTAAAATTTCATTTTCATTTGTAGTTTCTAACTGCAAATCAAAGTGGACCCCAAAACGAAAAAATTAAAATTGTTCGTTAGTTCTACACTTAATATTTCATTCAGGAAGCTAATAATTAACTAAATATCACTTGACAAAAAAAATTGATAAATTGCAAAAACAAAAGACCAAAAAATCAATTTAAGTGATAAAACTGTTGTTTCTCATTGTATACAAGGCAAAGTATCGTTTAAATGCGTCATCCAGATATCAAGAATTCAAAAGTAAAAAAACGAGGAAAGAAACAAATACCTTGGAGGAGTAAGGTGGGAGCTTTAGATAATTAGCACAAGTCATCACACTTGGCAAATCCAAATCAGCATCACAGCTACCGTGCTGCAATTGAAAATAGAAGCATGTTGTTATGCGCACAAAATAATCTTGGTGGATTATCCCACTGTAAATTCTAACCTTGCGAACTACTGTTAGTTTAGGGTTAAGAGCAGCTAAGCCACCGTGTGCGAGTCGAGGAGCACCAGTAACAAATTGTAAGAAAGCTCTACGTTGATCACAGCGAAATTCTTGAATGATTTCTAACAACTGCAAAAGAAAAAGGGACAGACAGACTGGTAGGTTTGATAATGTGAATAAAACATGTCTGTGTATGCTTTGGGGAGATTTGTTAAAATAACTAACATTGACAACAGTAGGGCTGCTCATTGTATATCCATGGTCGAACTTGATGTGATCCACAAGCTCAGTGAACTGTATAGAAAGGACAATAATAAGCATCAAGGAGCACGAAATCAATGACTAAAGTAGGGGAAAAGGGTACATACATCCCAAGTATCTTGTTCACCGCATAGTAGTCTCTCTAGCTCATCTTCGGTGAAAATTTTAAGAGCTTTCAGAGGGAATACCTGGACATAAAGGCGAGGAAGGCAAGATAAACTAAAAGAATGGGCTGAGACTATCTCGCTCAGATTGTGGTAACATTAGAAATATCAAGAATTATAATACATGTTTGAGGTCCGATGTAAATTAAAATCTTTCTTTTCATTAACTTACCATTTATCAAAAAGGAAGAACCAGCCATAAAAGTTTTAGGTTCGACAAACCTAAATTGAACAATGACGCAAAGAATTACCTCATTAAACCCAGACTTGAAGGCATCAACTTGTCTAAGGATTCCACTGCCAATTGTTGCATCTACAACCAGCGCAACATATTCTTCCAAGTTGTCAATATTAACCTATAAAGAAAACAACTATAGTTACCAAAATGTTTTGCATGAGAAGGATTCTTACTCTTCCTGCTCCGTGCCTTACCAATTTTGTACTCTCCGAGGAAAGTGCATAATCAGAATAGCCTGGAAGAGTGAAATCAAGAGAAAGATCCTTCACACTGATACCCCTATAATTTAAGTTAGATGGGACCCTATGACTTTTTCCAGGAACTGATTCGACAAACTTTTTCCTATTGATAACAGCTTGAAACTCCAGCAAAGTCCTTCCAAGCTCCGAATCAAATGATTGGATATCACATATACTCAGTGCCTACAGAAGCATTAAGTTCATTCCACAGTTAGACTGCTGCACAGAAACAACATTGACAAACACAAGCAATCACTAGAAAACTTTGCAAGAACCTGCTCAAGCATAATCTTATAGAAGCCTCTAGAAAATGGTATGTCCAATATCCTTCCGTCTTTGATTGTCTTGGCTACCAGCTTACCAAGGAGGAGAAACTTTTTTATCACATCAGAGAATTCAGTCCCACCCAACACACCTGTTGTTGTTGACCATGGACGAGGAAACAGCCCAAATGGAGCTGACAATAATCCAGATTCACCAACACTGTGACAAAGGTCCTCTCTCCACATACCCAATCCGGCCTTTTGAAATTCATGACTTAATAATGTGTAAAATTCCATCGTAGGACCTAGACCAGTACCCACTTCTTCATCATATTCTACTTCAAGAGAACCCTTACTATGAACATGTAATTCCATCATTTTCATAGCACATTCAAGGATCTTGTTCCTATCAACTTTGAACTTCTTGCGTGGATAAGTGAGGCTCTCACTGCTTGAGTTTGTGCCAGGGCTATTTGAATGTTGTCTGCTATTTTGTTGATTTTTCAAAGAACCAAAAGCTGTGAGGTAGAAATACTTCCATCTTGCTTCAAAAGAAAATAAGAAAGAACTTGAATTCATTAACTGGCTACACCATGATGGAAAATAACCAGTGGTCAACACCAGAGGGTCTCTGAGTTGTTGCTCCAACTTATCAGATAATTTAGTGTTCACAAACCCCAGTTCTGGAACTGAAGGGACTATCACTTTCAGATCATCAAGGTTATCTATTTTCCCTTCAGCAAATGCTCCGACTCTTTCATCAGTCAACAATTCCAATGCAAAGTGATTCAAGCCCTCCAATATTTTCAACATAAACAAAATATCATATGTTGAACTCATTTTATCAATGTTAGAAGGCATCTTGACTTGAAATATAGTAGGGAAAAAAGGAAGCTTTTGCCAGGAGAATCCAAGCTTATTCAAGAGAATGTTTGACTGAGAAACACAATCTAAGAGTTGACCCTTGGTTGAGTTTTCATCTTCAGCTATTCTGTAAGTAAGTTTGTATAATTGATTCCAAAATCTCGACCCCACAACCATGTGAGATTCTGAAGACATTTGATCCTCTAGAATGGCTTGATAGAGTGTCTTAGAACGGTTGAGTTGTTTTCCACTTAAGCTAAAAGTTAACTTTTGCTTTGCCTCTCCTATGCTTGGAGATGCTTTTATGGTTATTCCTGGAGCAGACTTCACGCCTGAAGAACAACAGGTAAAGTGGTATGTAGTGACAGATATGTTTATCTGACAAAGTGTTTTTTCAAAATACTTGAAATGTTACCCGATGTTGACTGCAGTGGACTAGTTTTTGTTGGCAAAAGTTGTTCTTGACTTCTAATTACCTAAGTGGAAGAATATTTAAGCAACTGTGAGAAAAGGATTCACTTAGAGTGCTTGACATTTTATTTCAATTGACCTATAATGAAATATTATAAGATCGGATGTGTCTTAGTACGCAACTGCAAGGAAAAAGTTCATCCAAAGCATCTGATATCTTATTTCCATTAAACTTGAGTAAATATTATGAGAACAGATGTATCATAGTAGACATACAAATGACATTTATACTCAATTCTATTGTGCAAAAAAAAGATTTGTGAAAAATAACAAGTTAACAACTAATCTGTACCTCTGAAGAGTTGGAAATACATGTCTCATTGGAGATATTTGTGTGTGTCTCTATAGAATCCCCTTCTGAAGTATGATTTGACCTTGAAGAAGTGAGTTTTAGTTTGCTGATGTTATTATCCATAGATTCTGTCAGATTTACATTCTTGTTTTCACAAACTTTAGGCCAGAGATATCCTTCTATATCGTCTACTGATGATGAAATATCAACACTTAGAACATTGTTATAGTCATACAACTGCGACTCTGTTTTTTCACGGACAAAGCGAACTCTTAAGCAGGGATTCATGGTGCAGCACCTGGCAGGGATATCTGCATAAGTGTTTCTCGCCTTATAACTCTGGCTTACAATAACAGGAAAGTTATCCAAAGAAGACAATGCATTCTGCAGCTTCTTCAGCAAGATAACCAAAATGGTATTGTCACTACTTTGACATGGTTTGGATAAGCAAATGAAAGCAAATGTCTGGAATCTCTTTAGTATGGTGAGAATGTGACTTGATAAGCCAACATCATGAGCTCCAAGTGAATACTTTCCATTTGATAAATAATGGATTAGAGATCTTGCAAGACCACTCTCGACAAACTCAAAGGTCGACATAGGATCTTCCTGAGAAAAAGCTCTCATTACCTGGTCTAACATTCGAGTTAAATTATCCTCATCTTGGAGACTATTGTCACAATTTAAATGCATATCCACACTTTCAGTTAGCACTTTGCACAAAGTTTTGAGATTTTGAAGGGTTTCAGTAAATCCCAAATCAGAGTTCATTGCTCCATTAGCAAAGTAGGTTGCTTTAATGTGCCTTCCCAGATTGTGGATAGATTCTTTTACAATCTTGCATGTCTTTGCTTCTGAGGATGGAACCCTAGATAAAGCAAATGAATAACACAGGCATCTGGAAATATCTTTTACTACCATTTGATCATCTGAGTGTCCAATTACAGGTTCTGTGCATTTATCTTCCGAAAGAAGTGCATCAATTGCATGAACTACTCCTTCCTTGATGAAAGAGCTTAAGAAAAAACCAGGAAGTTTTTGCATCAGAATCTCAACTGTCTCCAGTGTAGAAATTAATATATGTGGATCTTTCTTGAGCAACAACCCTGCCAAAAAACTGCCCAACAAAATTTAAGAGAGAACCTTTAATAAAGATTCTACATATTGATGTTATCACATCAATCTGTAATTTACTCACTTTGAGATATTTATATCTTTAATTGACTTCAGAAGTGTGTCAGGTGTGCTGTAATAGGCAATGCGGCTTATGATGGAAACACAGCCATAACATACATACGGATTTGCATCAGAGTTCACAACCTACCAGATATATATGATGCAAAGATTAATATTATTTGCGATAGATGCGGTACCATTAACAGAAACAAACCTTAATAGAAGCAGGAAGAATTTCTGTTGCAAACTGATCCAAGCAATTGGGCACAACCATTTGAATCTTTTCCTTAGCTTGTGTTAATTGATTGTCTGAATCTCTCTCTCTTGGAGGGATTAACTGGTCAGCTAACTTTAAAACTTCATATACCTGCAGCAAGTAGTGATTTGATAAATCAATAATGCCATTGATCCGCAAATACAACAACAACAACTACTACTACTACTACATAAATTCAACTACGCCTTGATCTGCAAATGATGTAAAAACAAAGTTTTAGATGTTAAAAAAAAAAAAAATCAAAGACCACAAACAATTATATCTAAATAAAATAATCCTGGCGCTTAACAATAAATTGTTTGACATCACGAGAGACTGGCAATATGAATATGAAGAAAAACGTTTAGTGTTGGAATGCAGCCATACATTTAGTTAATTTACCACAAAGCAAATATAAAGACTAAAGGATAGCGTCTGGAGATGGTGCAGTTTCACTCATCATATTTTGGTTGTAGAAAATAAGACGAAAATTTTCAACCCTTGTACCAAGTAAATATCAAAACTACATGTTAAGATTATATAGGTGGAATTTATCACAGAAGCTCAAGTTATAAGGAAATTGTTTTGATCTATTTTTTTAACATGCTTGACTTGGGAGTTGAAAATTTCCTTGGGAGTGTGATGGCCTAATAGTTTCACTCATATTACCTTAACTCATATCATTTAGTTGTATACAGTTTGACTCATTGAATTAGCTAACGCATGACATGACTTGGGACTTGGGAGTGTGTGTGGATTCTCCCACTCTGTGCAAGTATTGGTCTCTAATCTATTTTTCAAAAAATAGTGTAACATGATAGAATTGGAAAATATTACAAACATATGTAAAGCAAGCAAATAAACTATAGGTAATTGCTATATCTAGCAACAAATGTTGGAGTTTTAAACAAATATAACATGAGACTTTCTTTTTCAACTAACTTATGCACATATATCAAATATTTTTAGGTAAAAAAACTAACAGAGCTTTTATTAAGCACATAGATTAGATATTTAACAAATTTATGTAAGTAAAATAATAAATTTTATTTGCTTATTTTTAAAAAAATTACCAAATTATGTTAATAATTATTTAGTATATATTGCACGATGTCGGACATACAAAAAATGCTACAACAACTTAGATAAAAAAATGTTCAAGATTTGTATTAAGAAATAGAAGAAATTGCATGAATTTTCATGCTAGATTTGTTGCAACCTCAAAATGTTGTGTTAACAATCAATCAAAATAACATATATATTGAAATTTTCAAATCTGATTCTAGCTGTTCAAAAGCTTTTTCCTGTAGACCTCATATACAACATTATGTATCATATACATTCAGAACCATATCCTGATTAATGAGATGTTATTATTCTCACTGTCCAAATGGAGTGAAATATGTTCCTAAAATATTTCATTGGTCATAGGAGTGATATCTAAGTCATATTATTATGGTTATAATCAGCTAAACCATAGATGCATGTAATTAAGGATCAATTCTATAACATAGGAATATTTATTATTCCCTTTTTCTGATTTGTACAACATTCATGCTGTGCAAGGAATTCTTCTACAGTTCTGTATACAGCTAAAAGGTATCATCTTGTTTTTTCAATCAGACAAAATTCAAAGACCCTAGGCATTATTCTATTTTCACTATTTTATTTCCTCAGTTTTTTCTAATATTAATGGCTATTATAGCATTACAAATGTCAAACACCAGTTGCAGCTCTATAATAATTCATTAAACTATTAGGTTTCATTCTGTTCTAACATGCTTGATTCCTTTTTATGAGCGTTATATGGAGATTCAACAGTCCTCATGTTATCTGGTTTTCGTGTAAGTTTGTGCTTTCACCAAACACTTCAACTACAGGATATTTAAATATTCAGAAACATGGTCACCTAGAAGGTTTCCATGTTTCATGCACCCTTCCCTTGCCTAAATTCACTTCATTTAAGAACCCAACATTATGATTTACAATGTGAAAGAACCATATAACACATCCTTAAACCTTCCTGGAAGTCCCCCTTCCCCTTTTTTTTGATAGTTAAAAAGAGTGGGCAATAATGAGATCCATGATTGACAAAAGGCAGAAGAAAT
Organism: Kaempferia galanga; assembly: GCA_037974795.1. Classification (NCBI taxonomy): domain Eukaryota; kingdom Viridiplantae; phylum Streptophyta; class Magnoliopsida; order Zingiberales; family Zingiberaceae; genus Kaempferia; species Kaempferia galanga. Next base: position 8,401 of record JBBPFP010953506.1, on the reverse strand, counting down.
ACAAGAAATTTATGTTTAGAAAATAAATTCATATTGCTACTTTTTGATGATCTGCTTGACAGAAAGTATGTTGTAGGGAAGACTATAACAAGCTTCCTCACTTCAGGATTCATATGATTCAATTAGTTGAGATTATTCAATTTGTGAGGTAGTCTGAAGAATAAATGTTATATTATCTCAAAAACACCACATAAAAATATGATACCTGTGCTTCTATGTCATACAGAAAATATAAAAGATATATATACTATCATGCAACACAGGTCTAATGAGCATGTTATCAAAGTAGAGGATAGAAACCTGATTGATTTGCAAATCCTCAGTAGATGCATAAGCAGAATCATCTGACATGTCAGAACCTAATAAGATGTTCCTCAGAGTTCTGCTTATATTGAGCTCAAATAGGGTCTGAACTGCTAGCTGAGAATTTCCAGCAAGTTTGGTGAGAAGAGCAATTAAACCCTGAATGTGTTAAAAGCAACAAAAAAGATAAGCGTCCTAGAAAAGTATATATGTCAAATGATCAACTTATCAAATAATGAATACCAAATAAAAAAGTAACATACAGAATAAGTTACACGGCTGAGTGTCCTATGCCCATCATTAGTTATTAATTCCAAGGACTTTTGTATTAACCCAAGCTTGCATAGTTCATCCAGCAAATTGGAGGAAGAGCCAACAGAATCAGCTATTCGTGCAAGACAAATAGCAACAGTTTCCACCAACTGCATCAACAAGAGGGATCAAAAAGCAGTTTCACCATATCTATAGGAGGAATAAATACAACAATGAAGAAGTCAAGAACTGAACTAAATTTCTTTGTTTTTTTAAGAATTATAATGAGGAATAGGCAGTAGAGCACTAACTTTCGTATCCTCATTCTGGAGAAGAGCACATAAAGTAGGGACTGATTCTATAATACTTGAAGAGCAATCAGGAGCCAGTTTCTTACACATATTGGCTATTGTTGAAACTGCAGCTCTCTGAATAATGCAGATTTAGTAAATGTGGTTACTTGAAATCCAATTTGACAAAAACCATATGATACGAACAGAGCTAAGATTCTCAGAAGCTGCTCTTCTACTAACCTGAATACTACTTGGAAAGAAATCAATGTAAGTTAAGACAGCATTTGCTGTTCCTGCTTGCAAACAAGCAATCGGTTGTTTTCGTGATATCTTCTCCAATGCTTGGTGGCACTAACACAATAGTAAACTAAGAAAAATAATTCTATCATAATGGTTTAAGGGGGAAAAAATAGAATATCTTCTCCAAGCCTCCCCCTCATGGACCGCGAGTCGTAACCCCAGCATACTCGTCGGAGTCGCACGACCCGTAGCCGGAGTCCCCGCCGCGATCGGACCTCCCCGAGGAGGAGGACTCCATCTCGCTGTGCGGCGGCTGCGGGGGCGGGGAGCCGGAGGCGGAGGAGCAGGGGCGGTGGTCGGATGAGCTGCACGCACGCTTGTCCGCACGGAGGTCGGCGGCGCCCTCGCGCTTCCGACCTCGATCCATGACCCTTAAAACAAACCCTTAAAAAAAAGAAAAAACCAACAAATCGAAAGCTCGAGGATTTCGAGATCGGAAACAGGGAGATTAAAAGGGCAGGGGGGCGATCGCAGCGGTGAGGCGGCGATCGAACCGGGCAAGAAGAAGAAGAAGATTAAGGATTTCGCCCTGGAATCGTGGCTTCGATGATATCCGGAGATTGATTCTCGATCGGTGACTCCAATTCGTTTCCGTTTCAATTTCGATTTCGTTCCATCGATGATGCAACGCAATTAAATCCGATTTATAGATTTTGAGTGGAAGATGGGGATACGGAAGGAAGGATTGACATTTGGAGGAAGAACCATGAATGCTAAATGGGCTTCAGCATTTCGTGGCCTTTTATTGGGCCCAATTGTTTTTTCTTATTCTCTCATCAATGTATACTTATTTATTTAATTGCCATTTTAAGCTTTTAAAATCTAGTATAATATTTGTGAAGTATATTAAAATTAATTTATGTAAAAGTATTAAATTTGAAAAGTAAATAGAATTTTTTATTATAAAAAAGAAATAAAATTTTGTAAATTGACATTGAGCAATGAGAAATTTGATGTAGCACAAGACTTCTATGAGCACTGCATTAAGCAACTTCAAGCGAGAATAGGAAGAATGAGTTCATCTCATCCCCATTAATCATAATTTATCTCCTTTTACGTAACCTTAAAGACTTAAAGACGGACTAACAAGTATAAGTTCATAAACATAGATAAGAACACTCGTAAATTGTAACTTTGAATCAAAATCATACAAAAGCTTTGATGCGAGCAGTATCTCCATTATCGGACTGCAATTGATCGGTTGGCACTCACAAGTCGAGCTCAAATAAGCTTAAACAGAAGGGATACTCATTCATAGTTATTCGAGGCTTGGTTCATACTCTGAATCACTTAGTACTTTGGTCTTGTCAGGCGATACCAAGCCTTATGCGGAGCTCCTCGACAATTCTTTCTTTGGGAATCTCCTCCTCTTGGTTGGCTTCGATGTTCTTTAGCTTATAAATACCGCTACTTATCTCAGATTCTCCGACGAGGACCATCCAAGGGATTCCTGATTGCTTTGCGCGCGATATATGATTCATTACTCGTTTGGTGAGGCTGAACTCTGCTTTGATTTTAGCATTCCACAGTTCGCTCGTGATCTCTGCAGCCAGTGTGAGATCCTTGCCGAGGATGGCTACCAAGACTTGTGTTTCGTTGGCACGAATAACCTGATTACGGACGAAAAGGAAGTAGAAGAGCACGATAAATCAATACAGACTGATGAGAAACATAAATGAATAATGTAAAGACACATTAAATTGAGTTTCCGACATGAATAAACTGAGGCAACAAACCCGATTTCTGTCCTTTTCAAGTTGCTCCATTATCGTAAAGACTCTCTCGATTCCGAGACTGACACCTACTGCAGGAACCTGCTTTCCACTGAACATTCCTACGAGATTATCGTATCGTCCCCCTGCTGCGATAGAACCAACCTAAGGCACAGAAAGAGCAATAAAAATCAGTTTCCTTGAATTTCCAGGCATGCATTCGATTCAGGAAGCTTGATGGTTCAGGTTTGATAGGTCAAACTACTAATGAAATTAAAAAAGCAAAAACAAAAACAAAACAAAATTGAGAGGCAACAAAAACACCAAACTGAGTGGGTGCGAGACATTAACATAAAATGAACGTCTCTGTTTCACCAGATAATCTAGTTATAGGAAGAAATCAAACGAAAACTGAGGACAAGTTCAGATGTGTTAGAAGTAATTTCCACATTATACCAAATTAGATTTTTCTTCCCTTATCATCATTCTTTGAGACAGATTAACATCTACAACTGTGTTACCCAGTGACGTAGCCAAAAAATTATTGGAGTGAACTCATTAAATTGAACGGTGAAAATTTTGACACGGACAAATTAGATAACATTAATGATAAAATACAAACAGAGAGATAATATCGTAATACAATTAATCATTGCAAAGTAACTTCATTGTCTTTATAACTATCCTCGGCATGATTTCAATGTGAGATTGTTTTGAAGAACTTCTCACGTTTGATTGCTATTTAAAATAACTTCTCCTTGAGAAATATATCTATAATATGAATTAATTTTCTTTTTAAGATTGTATGCTTGCAGATTAAATAGGCAACATTATATGAAAGAAAAGGCATCAAGGAATAACTCTAAAATCATCACCTCTGATGTCTAAATGTGTAACAACCCTCTCCTGGATAGCTTGGTGAACTTGGTGACTGGAGGAAAAGGGTGTGACAATGTTCAGGAGTGAGATAGCCTATAATGTTGAACAGAGACAGGTAAGGGGAGGGCAAGGAACAAACACTGACTATGGGGTTGTTGACCCTCCATCAGTAAGTAGAGAAAGCAAGTGGCAACAATGAGAAAGAGAGGAGAATAACAGTAACGAGTGAAAGAGGAAAGTGACAACAATTTGGTCGATATGTAAAATAATTTGGTGAGTGAGTAAAGAGGCGAGCACTAACCATGAGTGAGAGAAGAGCAGTGATGCTAAATAAAAGAGGAGAACAACTATGACAAGCAAGGTGTGTGTGTGTGTGTGTGTATAATGAAATAATAATTATTTTTATAATGAAATCCCCACTAGGCGTGAACTAGATATGTCACTAGTGTTACCTATCTTTTAATTATATACAAACATTTAGCTATTTAAAAGAAGACTTGTCCATTCACGGAATAAGACATGATTGTTGTCACCATATATTAAAGAATAGGTTTTAACAATATAAGCACATAAATTAGTTACTTTCCTAAAAGCTCCAGCTTTTGGAGTAAGTGGTTATCCAATCAACTTCAACATATTATCACAGCAAAAGCTTGAGAGGTTAATATATGACCCACCCACACATGAAGAGATAGATGGTTCCTTTCCTAATGGCTCAAGTGGCAAAAGGTAAACCTCATGTGGCAAACATCCATTCACTTAACACCTTAGCTATGCCCGTGGGGGCTCCTTTCCTAATGGCTCAAGCTTTTATGATAAGTGGTTAGCTAATCACCTTTAATAATTGTTAACCAAGCTATTAAAAAAAACATGTGTCGGACTGAAGAAGGTGTACAAATAGGGAACCACAGTGAATTTTCAACTCTTCATTTCCTCAAACCTAGATCTCCTTAAAAATTCAAATGACAGAGGTTATTATTGATCAAGTACAAACCATTCGGCTACCTCAGAGTAGACAACAAAAAGTTAGAATTTATGCATAAAATGTTTCAACTATTACACTATGGTCAGAAGGCATCATTTTACCTGTGTAGCTCCTTTGAAAACTGCTTCATATATAACTCCAGTATAATAATCAAGGCCTCTTGCAAGGCTCAAGTCAAACACCACTCGGTTCAAACAATTTGCTTTTTCAAGGGCATTGAATAAAATCTCCAACTCATTCAGGGCAACAACAGAACCAGTGTTCTCCAAAAATTGGCTACCCTCTTCCTTTAGTTCTGACAAAATTTCAAGTGGTGGCCCTCTTCTCTTCACAAAAGTGCCAATTTTATCAGCAATTTCAGTCGATAAACCCTTCTCTTCCACCTAGAAACCAAATTCGTTTTCTTTATTCACAGAAGAAAGGTTTTCTTTGAGTTTTGAAATGATAAACAATATATTTTCAGAAGCTTTACTAACCAATTCCTTTTTGATCTGTTCAAATGGTTGCTTATCCAATTTATCAATGCTTGAGCAAACTGTTCTAAATTTTTCAGACGACACTCCACAGATTTCCAACATCCCATCCAGCAACTTCCGGTGATTCAGCTTAATCTGTAAATGCAAAGACAAATCTTCATGAACAGTTGATATTTTAGGAGCAGTTAAAAACTTTTGATTGCAACTGTTTCTCACATTCAACTATTTTCTAAGAAAAAAAAACAAAATTCTTCTTACAATATGCCAGTTCCTACTGAGATATCTGTAGAAAGAAAAAAGAATACCTCATAGCTGCCAATGTCAAGTTGATCCAACAGTTCAGTCAAGACTTTGATAACCTCGAAATCAGGTTCCATTGTTTCATATTGACCAGCAATATCAAAATCACATTGGTAGAACTCACGATATCTTCCCTTTGATGGGTTATCCCTTCTGTATACTTTAGCTATTTGGTACCTTTTTAATGCATTTATATTATTCATGGCCAAGTATCTTGCAAAGGGGACAGTTAGATCATATCTCAGAGAACAGAGCTCTCCGCCCTATGAAGGAAGAAAACAAAGCTAATGGCAATGTGCACAAATAAATAAATTGGAAGAGAAAAGCTAAAATAAGAAAATCATTGACATCCTTATGTGTACCTGGTCAGCGAGATCATATATCAACTTTGAATCCTCACCATACTTGCCCATGAGAGTCTCTCTTAACTCAAACACAGGAGTATCAAGAGCAACAGCACCATGCATCTTGAAAACACCTGTAATAATTGAGAATGCACGCTCTCTAATAGCCATTTGCTCCTTTCCAAAATCGCGTGTACCCTACTACACATAAGCAAAAGGAAATTCTGAATTGTAATGGCAAAGAAGAATGATGCGTTTATACATGTGTCACGGGATGGAATGAGATAATAATGCATATAAAGGTTCAATTTATACATATAACACATCACCCAAATGCAGTACAGCAAGAAATTTTGAAAGAAAAAAAATTGTGAACAAACAACTCATGCTTCCAATCAAAAACCACACTGACTGACTTCTCGCCAGTATAACTCCAATAAAATGCAGGTTGGATATGATCCTGTTCTCAAAGTTTTGTCTAAATTAAATGGAAGATTATGGTCAAAACTCAGAAATGCATCCCATGATAAAAAGGCGGCTAATTGATTAGTTCCTAGCATAGCATGGATATAACAAAAATCAATGAAGGAAAAGAAGCAATTAATAAAAGCAAATAGTAAAATATGCTGAAACCCTCTAGATACAAACAACCTGTGTAGGTATTGACAACTGCAAACTGTGGAAACTATTTGATTCCAAACAATTTCATAATTTATTACCTTAGGAATCTTTGGAAGTCTCCTGACTTCATTGGTCTCAACTATTTCCTTAACCCTTGTCAGTAGATTATCTAGCCTAGCATCCATGGGATCAAAATATTTTGACAGATCAGATGCCCAATCAACCAACACTGAAATATTTTCAGCAGAAAGCTCAGAGCTACACAAAGCACTGCCTCTAAGGAGCTGCCTTATGGTAGAAGTCCCCTTGCCTAAGTTCTTCTTCTTTTTCTTGTCACTCTTCTTCTCGCCTTTCACGAAATCTCCATTCGGTTTGTTGTCCTTCGAGGAATCCACTTGAGCTCTCTCAATTGAGTCATCTATTTCTAGGGAAAACAATGCCAATACTGCCTCCCAAGCAAGAACGTCCCTAAATTTAACCAAAAAATCATACACAGAGTGAAGAACATGTGCAGAATTTGATCCAGATGCAGCCTTTTCTGTGACAGAGTGAAATTGATCTCTCAGATCATCTAAATTTGGGCATGCTTTTTCAAAAACCTCAGCGACCCTCGAACGCAAGCTCTTATCACTGATAATATTAATAGAAGATTTAGCTCGGCCAAAGCTACTCTCGCACAAGGACTGAATTGACATTGCAAGTGGCAAGACTGACGCGATAAAAGCTTTCTCCTTTCCGTGATTTGCAATAACAATCGACTTCTTGACCTTAACACTGGAGTTCAACTCAACTCGTGTTCGTCCATGGAATAACCTGACAGCCTCCCTGAAGCTACCATTGACAGTAGGAATCTCGCTGAAAGGCGAAGAATCATTCTGCCCCACAAGCTTCGATCCAAATAGCAATGTCTTCATGTCGCTTGCCACATCAGTCTCATCCTTCATCGAGAATCCATCGCCGGAGCCAAACAGATCTAACGCAGAGACATCAGCGCGAGCAGCTTCACACGACAACGCTGCCACGGCGTCCACCACCTTCGCAAGAGCAGAGGCGCAGCAGTCCAAGATGGCGCAGACACCAACCGATGCTGCACACGAAGTCACGAAAATACCAAGCTCCTCGCGGCCGACTTGAATCTCATCCAGACTCCTCGCATTCAACATGGCCATCGATTTCCAAAACCCCGCAGCCGAACAAAAATCGAGTCTTTCAAGGCCAGACGCAAGGTTTAGCGTGTCCACGATGAGAGAGGGGAGGCCGGGTCGGACGGCGGCGTCGGAGAGGACGAGCTTATTCAGAAGAACTACAAGGGCGGCGCGAGACTCCTCCGAGGTCAACAACAGGGGAGTAGAAGGGCCATCCTGAGTACTGCCCATCGGAGACGACCGCTTGGATTGCGAGAGTTTCTCAAGGGCGGCGGGGTCGATACTGACGGAGGATACGCCGTGGGAGACGGAATATACCGCCGAAGGTGAGAGTGCGGAACCCTTTCCGCCAACAGTTACGGTAGAATTCGGCAACGAAGACGCCATGAAGGGAGAGCCACGGCGAGCGCGCGACGGATTCGAAGTCAAACCACACGGACACGAAGAACCCTAGCGTGGAAGAGAAAGAGGTAGTAGATTATCCGGGCCGGGCCGCCCACGGCGAACTGCCTTTTACATTTTGCCCGGAGAATTTTTATTTTATATATTTGACCTCCTAAATTTTGTAAATATATACTTTGACACCTGAAAACTAGTTGTCCGGCCCACGGCGATTCCTCTCCCCGTGATCTACTTCCCCGCCTGCAACCGCTGGTGATCTGTTTTCTCCGGCGATTTACTCTCCCGTGATCTTCTTCCCCGACCGCAACTCTTCTTCACCGACCGTCACATCTCTTCTTCCCCTTCTGCCCCAGCCGTCTGTCCACCCGAATGCCCGCAGCTCTTCTTCG
>JBBPFP010953399.1:0-14677 GCA_037974795.1 Kaempferia galanga | reverse complement strand
GAATAGGGGAAATCTTGTGCTGTTAATGAGTATCATGAGTTTGTAATAAATTTTATCAATTTTTTTAAAAGTTAAAAAAAAAAAATTACTATTCTGAATTTATACTATTAAATTTATATTCAAGAATTTAATGAGGCAAATTTTATATTGCTAATTTTACTATAAAATTTTTAGTTTTGCTAATTTCCTTACTGAATAGCGATGATTTCTTTTTTAAATGTAGATTTATGTTGAATTTTTTTCGTCATTAAATTTATATATGTTTTTATAGTGATAAATACATTAAAAAGAATTTAAGAGTTTATTAATTTTAATTTAAAGTGAATTAGAGTCAGTTGTTTATTTTCGGATGAAATGGACGGATGAACTGACATAGAAAGATAACTTAGAAATATGGCATGTGATTAGTATATTATAAAAATTGTGAAGGACGGATCCTCTAGTCCGTGAATCATGGATCAGGACATGGTCCATGATTCGTGGACTGTTGGATCAGTACGGAGCACGTGCAAATCACGTGCTCCGCACTGATCTAAGCGTCCGCGATTCACGGACCAGGGCATGGTCCGTGTATCGCGGACCAGAGAACCCTCACCGGAATAAAATGCCGTTTGATTTAAGTAGATATTGTAATATTTTTATTCAATATCATATTACTTATATAATTTATCCAAGGAAATCAGACAGAATGAGATTTCTGTCCTGTTACTTTCAGTACTTGAATAACTATTTTTTTTCTTGAAAATAAGTTTACGATTATCCAAGGAATGAATTACGTGAGATTTCCTAATTAGCCATCACCGTTTTCGCGCATTTTTTAATTTTATTTTATTTTTCGCCGGCCGCGAGTGGCTCCTAGGGTTTGTGATTCCGTGGCGTAATGGCGGCGTGGGTCTCCCGTTTCGGCCATCTGCTTCGTGCGTGTGCCAAAAATATGAATTCTTGCAGAGCGGCAAACCCCGCCACTTCTCCCATTTTGTAGATCCCGTCCCTTCCACACTTCCCGGCGGCGTTTTTCTCCGCCACATTGTCCGGCGATGGGCATTGAACCGTCAGGAAGCCCTAGCCGTAAACTCCCAGCTCCCTTTCCGGTACGCGCTGAATCTCTTCTTCGTTTCTTGTTCTTGATTACTTCTCGTTGTTCTTGATGATTTGATAACGATATTGTTGTTGTTGTTGTTGTCTTTTTTTAAGAAAAGGACGAATGCTAGAATTACCGTGAAACCTTATAAATATGGAACCTTTGACGCACCGTCCCACAAGTTGACGGAGAAAGACTCCTGCTTGCTACTCCCATGCGGTACTGTCTCTCCTTCTTCATCCGACGCCGCCGCCGCCGCCGCACCAACCCCGTTGGTGTCTGACCTTATCAGAAGGGGCGTGGCCTGCTTCCCTAAGATCAACTTCCGTGGCTGGACGGCTCCGGGCCTCGGCTGGGAGGCCTGGGTAAGAGACATGGGTTCGGATCCGAAGGTTGTCAAGGCTTGGCGTGAGATTGAGATTGAAGATGCCATCTTGGGTTCCGTCAACTACATTAAGCCCGACCAGTCTTTGTTGGAAGCTTTGTCCGGTTTCTGGTGCCCTGTTACGCGCACTTTCATTTTTCCGTGGGGTGAAGCCACATTCACGCTTGAGGATGCTTATGTTATCGGTAACCTCCCAATTTCAGGATCTAGATTTGATAGAGAATTGACTGATGAAGAAAACGATTGTATGCTGAGGCTGTATGTGGAGAAGGAGAAGATTCGGGAGCTTCATCCAAAGGCAAAGTCTTCACGCAGAGTCACTCTTGATGTTTGGCTGCAGTGGTTCCTGGAATTGCACGGCGAGGATGATCTTAAATATCTTGGATTCTTGGCATATTGGTTATCCAAGAATGTGTTGCCGCCCTATCCTTCCGGAGAGGTTCCCAAAATGGTGTTTGCTCTCGCTGCTAGGATTAGCTGTGGGGATCGGATTGCTCTCGCATCACTTGTCACTGCTAACATATACCATGACCTGTCAAACATCTCGAACTTTGTCTTGAATTCATCCCGAAAGAGAAGAGGTAATAAGGTTGATGTTTGGGCACAGTTTGGACTTCTTCAAGTTTGGGTTTGGGCAAGATTTGAGAGCTTGTGCCCATTGCCACTAGGTGCATGTCCTTTGGTGTCAGAGTCTTGTATAAGTCGACCGGGCAACAAAGCAAGTGCCATGAATTATGAGGAAGCTCTTAGTGTTTTTCAGGACGAGGAGTCCTTTACATGGAGACCGTATTCTCTAAAATCTAGTTGGAAAGAGCCTCCTTGGTATGATGAGCAGACACAGAAAGTCCATGTTGAAGACAACATGCCTGCTTGGGCATATGATTACATCACAATCACCTCACCTTCAACATTGCAGGGTTTCTTTGGTGATCATTTAATCTCATCGGAAAGGTATCAGCCTCACCGGGTTGCTAGGCAGTTTGGTTATGATCAATCAATCCCAATCTCAGGTGACTCTCTATCTACATGGATTGCTGACAATCACCACAAGATAGGGGAATATGTGATGATCCCCAAGCTAACAAGAAGCGGTGTGCCAAGGAGAGAGTACCTAGTTTGGTGGCAAATGCACCAACTCGAATATCAACAAACTATAGATAAATTTGGTTCAGCACCAAATTTACTGGATATTCATCAAATTCAAACTAAGGTGAAAGACAAAAATCCAGTTGAAGATTTTGCTGTCCGAGGAATGAATTTCAGAGGGCATAAATCTCAAAATAATGAGCTAGATAAGTGTTCAAAGAGGAAAAGAGAGCCGAAAGATAAGCATAACACTTCAAGTAGTGAGCTTGATAAATGTTCTAAGGGAAGTAAGTTTGAAGCAGATTGCATTAGCAAGAATGAGGAAACTTTATCTGTTCCTTCTCGAGATGTCATTGTACTTGATATTGATAGTGACGACTGTGTTATTGACTCAGAAGAAGAGCAAAAGAGGCTGGTGGATGAGCTGGAGGAATTTGTGCGCTGTGGGCTTTTAGCTGAGTGGGAGCCAAGTTCCCCGGGTCCTGATAATGAAAAGAATTGCAGGAATTGCTGCATCAATAATGTCAGAAATTATGAAGATCCTTACGGGCAAGAGGCAATTAGGATGTATCCTCATTTCTTTAAGTTTATCCCCCAGAAACCTCACTACAGAGGCTTGCTAGATGACAATGTTAGCGAAGAAGTTAAGCGTGATGTCTACCTTTCCAAGTGGTACAGGCTCGTAGACTTGATGAGGAAAGCATTGGAGACGACATGTCAAACAGACCCTTTGGAGGTTGAAAACCTGATGGCCGAAGCTCAGAAGTTTGAGAAATTTGGTTTCAATGTCAAGCATGTAATTGCACGTTTGAAAGAACCGCAGGTTAGATTAAGGAGACTCGAGGATGCTAAAAGTAGGCTAGAAGATGCAAAGGGTAGAGAAAAACATGCACAAGAAGTGCTTGCTTTTAAGAGACATGTTAATGACCTTGGCAGCAAGTTGCGAGAAATTGAGGACAAAATCAAGAAAACTCAAGAAGCTTTCGGTATGACAGAGCCGGGATTCGACACGAATATGAAGAATTTACGCATGGAAGTGGAAACTGCTGAAGCTAATTTGCGTGCAATAGAACACAAAGTCGAGTCCATGAACAACAATGTTCAAAAGTGAAGATCCAAAACGATCGTTTGACTTCTCAATAGTTAATCCTTACCAATTGTACTTGATTGGTTTCTGTAAATTGCATGTATATGCTGAATTATGTTGCTTAGGATTCAGAAGTCTTGCTTTTGACATGTTGAGCAAAATATCAATTTACTCAGCCAATTTTGAAGGGATTCAATAGCTCCATGTTTTAGACTCTTATTCTCATCGTCTGCTTATTTAAACCTGAATTATATCACTTGTTGAGTGCTTAGATCTGAATGTTAAATTGTAATTCATTTTCCTTGTAAATTGTTTTTTCTCCAAAAAAGTATTTTACACAATTTTTTCTTTTTTTTTTAAACTAAAGAACCATTAGTTAAAATTTGTAGCTTTGCAAGTTTCTCTCATGGAGAGATAAAGGCTCATTTCGCTAATGAAATAGCAAGAGTTCAAAAAAAAAAAAAAAAAAAAGTAGCAGAGCAATAATAAAATTTAATCAAAGAATAGGGTAATTTATTTTGCTTTAAAACACAATTAATGTAAATCAAGATTACATTAAGGAAGAAAAAGTACCTCCGTTATCTTAGCGGCTCTTCTAGTGTTAGTCCTATGGATATAAAAGAAGATAAATATAGGTACATCAATGTTAGACGTATGATAAGATTACATTAAGAAGACTTAATATGTTGTACGCACATCTAATGTATTTTTTTAAAAGTTTAGGGTTTAGAATGATCATATGGTTTAGGACTTAGGAGCTAGTATTTAGGGTTTAAGAAGTTAAAAAAAATATACTGAGTGTGCACGAAATGTACTGCATATAGGATAGACAACATATTATTCCTCTCCAATAAGATACTTTAATTATAAGATAAGGTTGCACTTACATACTAAGTGATATTAAAGTTCTTTTTGGACTCATAAGAAATATTCACTTATCACATTAAATATAAATTACTTTCAATTTGAAACAGAAATAATAATATTAAAATTTTCATAATATTGCTATTATATAATTGCGAAAACCCTCTTGATCTAATCTAATACACTTACCACTGGCCTAAATAATTATTAATAATATTAAAAAAATATATATTAGGAATAAAGCTACATTTATATTAGTAGACGTATCTAATGCTTTGCAATAAAGAAATAAAGGAAATCACATTTCCAGATTATTGAATTTTAATGAGAAACTGAGATTGTGGTATTAGTTTATATGAGATCCCACTATTTGATTTAATGAAATTCTCACACGTTCTTAATTATTTTACATATAATGTGATTGAGAACACTTCACGAAGAGAGAAAAAACTTAGCACTGAGACAAGGAAATAAACAAATTGAAAATAAACTTCTAGATCTTGACAATCACACAACTGGTACTAGTTTTAAAAAGCAAATGAACCTAGCTGATGATTCAAACTGCATGAATTTTTGTTGCAATATCTAAAAAAAAACACAATGGAAACATCAAAATGGGTATTGTACAAATTCATGATGAATTAAATCCTTATGTACATTTCCTGAGTTCAATATCACAGAACAATATGCGTTTCAGGCTAGTAAAACATGATTGCAGATAATGGATACAGCACTTCTCCAATCTAAGAAAATGAACTTGTTAATCTTTCTGATTGGTACCATGAAATTTCCGTCCAGCCTCGACAGCTTCCCTGAGAGAAAACAGGGCAAGGAAATTGAATAAATGAACAAGGTGGTCATGCCGTTAATGATAATATATATAATAATTTACTACACAGATTTCTGTAAAAGTTTATGGATTTGTTTCAGGAACATGCTAAGTAATAGCTTTGAACTTGAATGTATTGAGTTTCTTCATAAATCAGATTGATTCGATGCTTTATTTATAAAGCAGACTTTCCTCTTCTTCTCGAATCTTGGCAGATTCATTTTGGAGGAGATAGAGTGAAGAGGATACTCTTTCATCTCATCCATTAAAATATAGAAAGATGCAATTTCCCCCCTCTTCACTCATTCCTATCCCTCCAGCTTTTTCTCTAACTTTTACTTAGTAAAAAGGTTCAACAAGTTTTTGACAAACAGACGGCCAAAAAACTATTTACAAATTTGAAGATCTGGAAGAGAAGCACTCAAAAAGGATATATGATTATTGAAAGTATGTGCTCAGTTTAATATTTTAAGTTTAAACTCCAGGCGCAGACTTGAAAGGACATTTGGATGCTCAAATAAGAGATGCAAATATATTATTCCAGTGCCAAACACGAAACAAGCACCATTTTTATCCTTTGACCCAAACTCATATAAGATGACAAAGGAATCATCAATTTCAATAATATTATACCTGAAAGCCTCCACAAGTTCCTTGTTCTCGGGATCAAGTTCTACAGCCTCATAAAAGACACTTGCTGCTTCATCGAACCTCTGATAAAAAAAGAGAAAGAGCTAGTCATGACACAGGTATTACAAAGGAACCCAGGGAAGTGAACAACAAACTTAGAAGCCATACTTGTAATAAGCGTAGCGCTGCACCTTCTCTGTAGCATGCTTTAGGCCAGTCTGGCTTTAGAGCTCTACAAGCCTTCGCATCAGCCAAGGCCTGCTCACCTTGTCCTAGGCGAATCCAGCAGAGGCTTCTATTTGATAGCAAAGTAGCTTCATTTGGGTCAAGATCTATGGCCTGGTAATTGTTTGAAACGATTCAGTCACGATGCAACTTCCTTTAAAAATCTCAGTCAGCTCACATTCTGATGCTATTGATCTCAATCATAGCCAGGGCCAAAATCCTGACACTTTAATATATATATATACATATATATAATTTAAAAAAACTGCACCAACACTGAAGTTGCTATCCGTTCAAGTCAAACTGATAAAAAATACACGAAACATAAGGAATGAAAATGACATTAAAGTGGGCAACAGGAATTTTGATTCCCAAGAACTTCATTTCTCATCCATTAACTCACCCCTGCTAATTGCTAGTACTAGTGACAGGAGGCCTAGGAAGCCCCACCTACAACAGGTATACATGTCAACCATATAAAAATAAGACACTAGTTTTTTTTCCAGTTAATGATAAATTCATGGTTTAAGCTGTGTTTTGTCATTTTGATTACAACAAAAGTTCCAGCTACTTAGGAACAACTTCATAGACCTTATCTCACTGTTTAACACAAGGTTTCACTAACCAAAGAGGTGACAAGTGCTTTAGTGTTACAATGGGAAACTTTCTTGCAGCACTAATGTATATACCAACTAAGGCCTTGGTGAATGGGAGCTCGTACATGTTTCACCTTAAAAATGTGAGAATCCAACACCTGAAATTGTAAGTCAACATCTTTAAAGAGTCCAATACATTAAAATAATACCTGCGTATACGCATCTACCGCCAATAGATAGTCTTTTTTTCTGAAGGCATCATCACCTCGTGACTTTGCTTCTAAGGATCTCTTTTTAGCTTCAGGTGTCACCTGCATAAGGTGGAAGTAATTTAACAAGAGTTGACAAGAGCCTGAATACTGGATCAAGAATTTATTTTTCTTGCATCCCTATTTCAGTAAATCCAATCAAATAGCGGTCTTCAACTAGATGGGACTATTTTTCAGCAATTTATAATTACAGATATGCATAATCTAACAAGAAAGATGTATCATGATAGGAGAGAACAAACATGACAATAACAACCACCAAACCTTTATCCCACTAAGTGAAATCAGTTATATGAATCCTCTTATGCCATTGGGCTAGATCTTCTACTATATCACCATCCATGAATTTTATTATATTTTATTGTTGCTAAGCAAGTTTTCTTTAAATTTTTTTCCATTGATTAATTTGTGTATTTGTCATGATCTCACATGACAAAACACAAAATTCACATCAGACTTCTTTAATAATATATCAACCTGGAAGTCCCATCAGCATATCATGCTAGATATTAACTACCATACTGTGATGACTACAGTCACAGGTTGCTGAATAAGCTACAACCATAACATCCACGACAATCAAAATATAACCAAAGGTAATCTAGGAGCCAGAATGCCACCTCAACAATATCTGGCTTTTGTAAACTAGCACCTTGGGTAGACTCAATTTCCTCCTTACGGATCTGCACAGGGAAGAAAGTGTTTAAAGCTACATGCAAGCACCAAATGTGAGAATTAAACAGCAAAAAACTTGTCAATGTTTTAGAAATTGACAAACATTATGCCTATCATTTGAACAAACAAGTGCAGAATAGAATTTTGCTTTTTGCAAGTATGCAATTTCAATGCAAGAACGCTAGGATTTTTGTAATCCATAAACCTGCTGGGAGCTTGCATCAGATTGCATGAATTCAATAACTCCATCAATGCTCCAGTTGGAAATCTTTGGAATTGGAGATGTCAATGGCAAAAGAACTTCAATAGCATCACGATTTCCTCTCAGAGCAGCAATCTCTATTGGCTTTAAACCATCCTGCCAGATGTAGTACATATGTACATTGAATATGCTTCCAAAAATACCAAGTCAATAAAGCTTTTCTATCAATAAAATCTACCTGAATTATTTAGCAAATTAAGCAAGCCTTTCACACAATTAAGTTCAAGTACAATCCAGAAGAGATGTCAGAAACGATGGTAAAATCATGTCATCACAACCCTTACCAATCCAGGTTCCTTGCCACTCTTAAATATTTCAACTATAGCTGCTTAATCCTAGTTCTTGTAACATGTATTAAACAAGATCCCACAACAAAAAGTAAGAAATGAAGATTGATTTTCTTGATCATATGATTATTTGGATGTTCATTTATAGCCATCTAGGAAAATAAATCAGATCAAACTTGAAAATTCAAATTAGAGTATATATATTAGGATTTGATGACAAAAGATGTTGCATGCAACATCTTCAATCTAAATTGTTTTACCTTTTCTAACATAAATGATATAAAAGGCTTTAAAATTTATCATTACACATTAAAGAAAAGCCATTAGCCATAGATTTTGTGGTCCATCCATGGAAATTAAGCTTGAGATAGTTGATTCTGAAACTTAGTTTAGCCAAACAGAACATTATTCTTTTAATGACATTAGTGTATAGAATTTAGATGAGCACATTGTGATCCTTTGTTAAGAAAACATCCATGATTAAAGCAAATAAAAATGCACCTAAAACAAATTACATAGATCAACCACACTAAAACAAAATAGATCAACGACAGTAAAAATATATATCGATATCTCTGAACCCACAAAAAACACATTGATATTTAATATGTCATAAGCAAAATTTTACTCTGATATATAATCACAATAAACCATACCTCATCACAAAGATTAGGATTTCCTCCAGCTTTTATTAAACAATTGATAATTTGCCTGTTTCCATTATCAGCGGCAACATGCAATGGAGTTGCTCCACCTGCGCTGACATTTGGATCAGCACCTGCCTATAAAGATAAAAGAAATAAATTAACTCAAATATATTATACAGTACATATAATGACTATGAAACCAAAGCAAACAAAAAGGTGAGTTGAGAATATAGGTTACCCAAATGAAACAGTGAGTGAAATTGAACACAGAGATGAGATTGACCCAACTTACCACAAAAAGGATATAATGTAAATATGTAATTAATGCCATGGCAGTTACTTCTGTCATGTGCTAAAAGTGGTAAGAGTGTGCAGATTTCTGGTGTAATTTTCTTGAGGTTTAATTAAGAAGTTGAAAAATATATGTATCAAGGATATCTAATGTTAAATATACAATATTTATACTCTTTGTTTGACTTTATGATGAAATCTTAGTATCACAAAGTGTTAATCAACTTTGATTTAGTTTTATCAGCATGGATCAGGATACTGACTTATTTAACCAGTATTATCTGCATAAAGAAACATGAAACAGCATTTAATTAGTTAAGTAGCAGTCAGATTGAGAAAATAGTTCATGAAGGTTAACTAATGCTGAAACTAACACTGTCATCTCTGTCCTATGCAATCAAAAATCATCTATAACCACAAATAATGCTCTATCTGCCCTTAGTTTTCCACTGTTTCTGCTACTCACAAGTCTCGATAGTGGCAAAATGTGGAATAAAACCCCACATAAATTCAACTGAAACAATGGTATCAACATCTTCCAGTTTCTTCTACATCGGCATGATATGGTCATGGTTTAAAATCTCGAGCTGTGCCAAGGTTTCGATTATGGACCAGAACAATGAGACGGTTTCAGTATCGTATCGTGCTCGTGTCAACATAGTTTGGGTACTTTTTAAATATAAAATAAATAAACTAAAAATAAAAAATTTAATCTAAATATTTAAACATAAAAGATATAAAAAAATAAAATAGTTTTTTATAATATACATATATATAATATTAAATTAATAAGATAATTTTATAGGCTTTAATTAAACTTATTTAAATTATCCCAGTTATAGCTAGGAGTTGATTAAAACTATTAAAGGCTAAGTTTATTATTAAGCCTAAGTTAAATTGCTTTCGTCGTCCTTGTTCCACGACGACTGTGAGCACACCGACCTGCACGACGTGTTTGGATTGTTGGGTGGCTAGTCGAGATGTGTTGCCAAGCTAGCGCGATGCTTCTAGACTCGTCACTGGGCTTGCATGACGTTTCCGGACTCGTTGCCAGCTTGCACAACACTTCCAGACTAATCGCTGAGCCCGCGTGAAGTGTCGCTGCGCGTCATCATTATGCCGGTGCATGTCCATGAGCGGAAAGAGATGTTTCGCTCGTATCGAGCAAAATGAAACAAGATTTGAAACCATGGGTCTTCCATCCTGACACACTTGGTTTTGGCAAATTGCAGCCATACTGAAACATTGCCTTAACCAAAGATCATTATGCAATGCGGTTACTTAGCACCATGTATTTCATCCCCTTAAAATCCTCGAATCATCTAATACTTATTCTGTACATTGCCAATTCTTCACTAGTTCACATATCACAGCCACAGTATGCTGTAATTTATTTTGTTTCACCTTTTAAAGAACTCACGTAAGATCATTGTGTCACGCTAATTGCACTTCCCAAGCCACCACAATTAAGAAGAATATGTAGCACAAGTAGTAACCCACTATGCCCTTCAGGCCTGCCCACAATCCTCAGAATCAGGAAGAACAAATCCATAACATTACTTCAAAACATACATTTTTTTGTCTCAAATGAAGATGCATTTAGTCTGAATGGATATTTCATAGCACTTGAAATAATTAAAATATTGGAAAGGACCTGAGTATTAAAAGCAATGTCATACTAGAAGTCTAGAACCCCGATCCATATATTCAATCTCACCAACTTGTACCATTCAGGGCTAAAGTTATGAACGAATTAATGAGGCATGTGAATGGTTCAATATAGCAAAAGCAACAAAGTAAAGCAATGACAAGAGGGATGTCAAGAAGACTCTATGAGAAAAGTTAGAAAATTACAGCTTACCAATATTTATCTTCGATAAACAACATATAGTCACACAACTTGCCACTTTGAGAAGAATTCATAATCAGATATGGAATTATACCTCAAGTAGCAACTCCAAGCATGGAAGTGATTCAGCTGCAACAACCGATAACAATGGAGTGATATTGTCATCAGTTTCAGCATTTGCCTGCAGAATTTTACATTATATATCAACACATTTTATTATTACACAAAAGCCTGTCATCCAATCAAAAGTTAGAATGCATGAATATTGAGATGAAAAAAAGAAAGTCAAGGATGTGGTAGATCTTTTCTTCAGTAAGGAAACCGTAATCTCCTTTGTATTAAAACAAAATGACCAAAAAGTTAAATATATTTACGAGTTGAGAAAATGCATGACATTAATAACTATTTTGACCAATTGTGAGCTATAATGGAGCATACAGGCAATAATGCATTATATGATGTGTTAACAAATATGCTTTTATATATTCTATATAATATATCAGGTTAACCAACCTAACAATCAAAATAGATAATACTTGCATCTATCACATACTAATAAATTTAATCAACTTAAGCAAACTATAAAGCCAGAGTTAACATTGTGTATGAACCTAAGCAATATATGTATCAGCACTCAAATTGTTTAACAATGCATGTTAACACCCACCCAACATGGTATATATAAAACAAAATTTACATATTTACCTAAAAATACATAAAATTTACTTTTTGATTGTTATTTAGCGAATTTGTTCAATTGCGTATCAATATCCAGCAGTTAATGAGTCAGTACCATCCTTACACAGTGAAGAATGTAAGCAAGCATATGTGCTTAAGACTAGAGCAGTATAAAGAACTTACAAGGACACTATAAAAAAATAACGAGCTAGACCAAAATCACAATTAATTCATCTAATTAAAATGGAGCTATTTAATGTGCGCATGCAGACACTACAGAAGAAACTACCATGGCCTCTCCAAGGTATGCCAATGAAATGATGAACGGAGAAAATTTGCCATTTTGCTTTACCAAAAATAACAGTTTCAAGAAATAAAAAAACATCAACATAAATGGACATGATTTGGTGTGCCAATATTTCCAAGCATGGTTCGAATACATAATCCAACCGAAATTCATTAAATTAAATAAATACTCAAATATCAACCAAAGCACAAAGTTTGGAAATACTTGGGAAGGATACCTTAGCATGGTGTTCTAATAAAAATTTAACTGCATCAGGCTGCCCATGACCAGCGGCCCATATCAAAGGAGTACCAGCATCACTTTGTGATTCAATGTCAACACCTTTTGAAAGTAAGAGCTTCATAAGTTCAAGGTTCCCTGCACATATTCAGGAAAATAAGATGATAAATCCAGCAAACCAAAAGGGAAAATATGTGTTAAAGAAGCCATTATAAAGAAAAATTATCAAAAGCATTTAATATCAATCATAATTATTTTTTGTCAGATGCACTCAAAATATGAAACGTAGTATAAACAATAACAAAAGAAAGGGATAAATAAGTTAGATAGAATGATAAAGAATAATAAGAAACAATGTAATTAAAAATATCGTCTCTAATTAATAAAGAAACCACTAGTAACATTGAACTTTGTTTTGTCCTATCATCAGGTCATGAGAAATGGGAAAATGCAGAATCTCACTTTTAGGAGTTCCAGATGAGGAAAAACAGAAATGGCCTTGAAATTTCCAGCTCAGTATGTATACATCAACCTTCTTTCAGAATCATTTATGTCCATGGCCTTTTCTCTCAATTTGATGTTCAATACATAATCCAAATTGTGTTCTTCAATTGACATAGATAAATGATGCATGGTACCCCATACATGCTACATACAGGAGAAGAAACAAATGAACGGTACTTCCAATTTCATAATCTTGATGCAATTGATATGCTGTATGACCTTCCAACTTCCAAGTCTTTAATTAAGTAAAAATTTCTCCATACATTGTATGCAATCTACTAAGATGCTATATTCTTGCAACAGTTATCTGAGAAATCATAACATGGCTTTCTAGCATATATAACATAAGTAGACTTATCATAGTGTGGTGCAACAATAATGTTTCCTTATTAACAGAACTGGTCATGTTAAGTGCTAATAGACCTCTGATCATAATTAAGAGAAATGTACTAACAAAGAAGAAGAGCAGACCTATTCCAGCAGCATGGTGAAGAGCTGTTGCTCCTAAATCACTAGAAGCAGAAGGGTCTGCCCCTTGTTCGAGAAGATACTTTGCTGTTAAATAATGTCCTTGACGAGAAGCATGAATAAGAGGTGTCTCACCTGCAAGGAAAACAAAAGTAGATCTAACTCCTGCTCTCATTCTGTTCATTTTAGATAAATATAAAACATCAAGGGCAGAACGCCGTGGATTTTACAAAATGCAAAATTGAAAGGGTAAAAGCAAAGACTAGTTAACAAAAAAAATTCTGCATTCCCTTTCAACGATAAGTACAGAATCAATAGCTTTATCCGAATTTGTCACCAATTTATGCAAATATATGAATCAAACCCGAACCATCATCATCCTTCACGTCGACATCGAGCTTCAACTCCTCCAGCAAGTACTGGCACACCTCAATCCTCCCTTCTCTAGCCGCAAAATGAAGCGCTGTCCGATTGTTGGCGTCCTTCACATCGGAAGCGGTTGCCGCAACGCCATTCCCCTCGTCCAGCACCTTCGCCAACTCTGAAGGCGCTCGAAAAGCATCAGAAGGCAATACAAAAGAAAATTCAGAGAAAGAGCGTCGGCAAAGGAACTAACTCTTGAAGAGATCGAGGTTCCCTGTGCGAGCAGCGTTAAGAAAGTTCTGAACTGTTTGTCGCACTGGATGGAAGAAGAAGAGTAGCGAGAAGAAATCAATAGAACAGATTCAAGATCGAAGAACAAACAAAAACAAGGAAGAAACGATTTGTTTTATTGTCGATTGTAAGGGAGAAATGTGTACCTGATAGTGCTGCGGAAGCATCGCGGGCCATTGTTGGATCTGAAGGAACTTCTCGCCTTGGAGGGTTGGGGGCGGAGGGGTTTTGTTGAGAAAATATCATTTTGCCCACACATGTTTTGGATTTTTAACAATACCCTCCGGAGGTGCCCCAAAATTTTAAATTTTAATGAGCAAAAAACTGTAATTTTGACTATTTTCAACTAATGCCATATATCGAGCCCTTGTAATTCTAGAGATGATCGGCCATATTGAGGAAAATATTATGTAAAATATGAATGAGAATCGAATAACGAATACTTGGGAAATTATATGGGTGCCACCGAACCACAGGCAAGGGTGATTATCTTACTGTCTGCTTCGTTTATTTACTAGTATGATTATTAATATTTATTTTATTTACAATCATCTAATCGGAACCTTTACCTGCTAACTCTTAATTAATTTAATAAAATTTAAAAGTAAATTATATTAATATTTTTTCACATAAAAAAAATTTTAAAATTTATTAATAATTTTAATACAAAATCTAAAACTCAACTACAATATATTATTTGAAATTTTTATTATTAATCAATCAAAAATCTATAAGTTAAAACTCATTTGTGGTGTATTATTATGAATTTTTCTCGTGATTTAGA
>JBBPFP010953295.1:0-14680 GCA_037974795.1 Kaempferia galanga | reverse complement strand
GAAACTGTGACAAACATGTCAATCGAACGAGAAAGATGAAGACGAGAATTGGTTAACAGCAATAAAATAAGATAAAATTTATTTGAGTATAGATGATAATATACTAGGGAATAGAGCCTAATGACGTAAAAGGATCCATATAACCGACCCCACCTAGTGGGACAAGGCTTGGTTATTATTGTATGATATTAAGAATAAATAATATTATTATTAATCAGATCAACCTGATATAGTAAATATATAAATATTATTATTAAGAAAGTTATCTTAACTAAAAAAATATATAAGTAACTAGTTGGTGCAATTGTCCTTGGGCTAAGTTGACCAGTTTGACTCTCAAGCTTGAGTTTTGCTGTTCAACAATATATGACAATATATATGGAGATTGCAGATGCAATTGTCTATTTAAAAGATTGACAGTCAAGAATTGACCAAAAGTCAAGTGGGTCAAGGTTGACCGGAAAAATCCTAACCGGAGATTAGGCAAGGACAAGACCAACAGAAAGGTTGGCAAAAAAAGAAAATCTAAGTGGGTCAGTGTTTGACCGGACACTTGGTGTGGAAAGTTGTGAGTGAAACCAGACATTTGGAAAGTCCTGGAGAGAGAAGCCATGCACTTAAAAATCCTAGTGAGTGAAGTTATGTGATGAATGTCCGAGTGAGTGAAGCCTGGCAGTGAAAAAGTCCTGGTGAGTGAAGTCAGTTAGAAGGAAATCCTAGTGAGTGAAGCTAGGTGATAAAAGCCTTAGTGAGTAAAGTCAGACATTGAAAAATTTAGGTGGATGAAAAGTTGATCGGACACCTGATGTTTGGAAGTCCAAGTGGGTTATGGAGGATCGGACACTTGGCACAAGGAGAACAGTCCAAGTGGGTCAAAGGATTGATTAGACACTTGGTGAAAAAGTCTCATCAGGTCAAGGTTGACCGGCTGATAAGCAATGAGAAGTCCAAACAGGTCACAGTTAGACCGGATGTTGGGCAAAGGAACCCTAGACTTAGGATTCGAAGTTAGGGTTTTGTAATCGATTAGGCTAATTAATTACGCATTGTGTTAAGCAATTAAGCATAAAACTTAATTGCCTAACAGTTTCTTGCTAGTGAACAGAAAGAGTGGTAAGCGATTAAGCAAGGAAGCTTAATCGCTTACGGTCCTTTAACAATCGAACAGAAAGTGTTGTAATTGATTAGGGTAATAAGTTACGGTCTGCTTAAGCGATCGGGGGTAATCACTTAAGCTTGTATTTCAACAATGTATAGAGAGGTGTGGAATCGATCTAGCTAATCCATTTTGTATAGCTTAAGCGATTAGGGTAATCGCTTAAGCTTCAAAATATAGTCATTCTGCAAGTTCGGAGCAAGTTGCTGACGTGGTAATCACTTAAGGAGAATCTTAAGCGATTAAAGTGCTCAAGATAACCCTAGAAAAGGGTTTTCCATGACTGTTGGTGATAGAGCTCGCACACAATTCTTTCCCCCAGTTCTTGGGAGTTCTTAGAGTATAGTGTTGTTGAATTTCCAAGCATCAAGAGGTAGATTTGAGCAACAAGAGAAGAGAGCAAGCTAAGATTTTACCATGTAATCTCGTGTAAGATTTTATTGTATTTGTTCTTGCTCTTCTTCGTGTATTGTTGTATTGTGAACTTGTACGAGGTTTCTCCACCTCCGAATTGTTTCTGAGAAGGAACTCTTTCATAGTGGAGGTGTGAGAGGGGGCCAGATTCTTGAATTAGTCACCTTGTTGAGGTGGATACCAAATAAATCAAGGTCCCCCACAACAATAATACAAAACAAAAACACATAAAATAATAATAATTAATGCACAAACTAGAAAATAGTTATCCTATTAATGATATCTATTATCATTTTGATATTATTAAACATGCTGATATCTATTTAAAAGCATTGTTCCCATAGCATGCTTGTCTTCACACAACACATTCACAGGAATGCATCTTCTTTGGAGAAATAATACAAGCGGCAAGCATCTCTTACTCATTTGAATGAATTCCCAGAGTATCTGCCTGCTTTTAATTCTTGCTTTCCTGAATGCAAACATCTCCTATTACTTTTGATTCTTCACCGGCATTGAATGAAGAATCTGCTTCTCTGACAATCCAACATTTGTTCCAGTATCAAGGTAACCAATTATCATCCAATCTTTCCAATATCAAATTAATTCTATTCTCCTGTCTATTACTCATCTCTGTGAGGAATTCACCCAACACTGCTGGAATTCTTCTACTTCTACAGAAACTCATCTAGATTTCTTTAGATAACCTCTGGATTCCTTAAGGCAGAAACCCCTAGCAACGTAGATCTTGAGAGGCTTCCTGATTCCTCCCAATCATGATTTCTCTAATCAAGTAGGAGTTCCACTTTAGCTCCATCACTAATCAAATCTCTCTAGGATTTTTCCCTGTTTATCTTTATCTCTGAGATTTCTGTTGTTTTTTTCCCTAGAATTCCAGATTATATCTGTTTGTGGATCCAAATTGGATCACATTCTTGCATCTGCAGTTTGTGGATTTCACATTCATCTATTGTTTTCCCGTTTAAATTTAATCTCTTTTTCATCTTATCTGCTACAGATTCTTCTTTGCCTGGAAAACATGTTCGTCTTTCTTTATCTGTTGCTTTCTTCTCAATTCCAGCACTTCACCCCAGTTGTCATCAAAAAATCAGTATCAACAAATCAATAAGCAAGTATCTTTGGCAGAAGACCTTATACTGTTGATATAGCAATTGAGAAATATTTTTGCTTCCAATGTCAGACTAAATTTGAGAATGCACCATCTCATCCTCCAAAATCTGGATTCTCAGTTCTGAATCCTATGAGCATATGTTCGGTTATGTCCCTTTTTCTCTGGTCTTAAGCCTACCTCATTCTATCCATGTAGAGCATTGGTCAGGTCACTCCTACATCTTTACAACTTTCTTCAGTTCTCAAAAAACAAAAATTCTCTATGAATTTACTATCTATTAGCAAACTCACAAAGTTACTAAACTATTTAGCAACCTTGATATCTAATTTGTTAATACGACTGTGATCAGTCAATTCCTTATATGTATGGGAGCATTGGATGGCAGCATCAAGGATTTAAATCAAAAATACCTCGAAAAAAGGTCAGCTGGAGGTTATGGATATACTGATGATTGCATAGGCTCTCTATAACTGATCCACATCAGACTACTGTAAAATCTCAAATATAGGGCTATAACTTTAGCCCCATGCAAGCTTATCCAGCTCAAATAGCTATTGAGTAGGTTGGTAATGCTCCTATTGGGTCAATGAAGCTATATTGTGAAAATGAAGTCGCTATACTCGTTCTTTCTGATCTACTATTTTATGTGAGGAAAAAATATATAGGCATTTACATTTTTATCGGAGAGGGAGAGATGCAATACATAGTTTTAAGTTCCAATGATCAACTAGCACATCTGTCGACTAAATCCTTCATATGTCCTAGAATTAGATACTTCATAACAAACTATAATTTGCAATATTTTAGAACCATCTTAAGGGGAATTGTTGAGGATCTAATTGTTAATGAATTACGGCTTGCATATAAATATACTAAATATAAGAATGGAAATGTAAAATGACAAACAAGATAGCATACATGAGGAGACTTCCTTATGAAATAACTAAAAAAATCCCTATACATGAGATGCCACTGGACTGATTGCTACCTTTTTAATCAGAGCCATTTAGAACTAAGTTGGTTATCAAACATAGGGCTCAAGTTTAAAGTGTGTTACAAATAATGTTTCTAATCCCATATTTCTGATCACTTGAGTAATATCAGTCGTGCTTTATACATATATAAGGTCATTATCATTGATGACATCGACCCTAACTTCCACTAGCATAATAAGGCATATAGAATTTTTCTTCCAATGCAAGATTGTTTTGTATAACATACTCAAACTTTATTCTTATTCAAAATAGCAGTAAAAGAAATATGCTGCTTGAACAGATTGCTAAGGCACATACCAAACCAGTAAGAATGATGGAACGCAACAGCAAAAAAACTTTTCTCTGAGACAGATAATCGATGACAGTACAGTTCCATGGAAGGGCAGGAGCAGTTAAACAAGTCACCGTTTCAAATAAGACAACCACTGGCAAGAAAGGGTACGTGGACGACACCAGTAAATTGTCCTTCCACTGGTTCCTTTAAGGAAAAGAATGAATAAAGGAAAATTTAGTCACAGAAAAAGGAATCACGTTAGCATAATTTTGTACATGCATATCTCATAGCTACAATAACTTCAAAAGTAGAATAGATTAAATTCCATGTAGAGTAAAATGAATAAAGGAAAATCAGACACAGAAAAAGTAATCACATTAG
This sequence comes from Kaempferia galanga, assembly GCA_037974795.1. Lineage (NCBI taxonomy): Eukaryota > Viridiplantae > Streptophyta > Magnoliopsida > Zingiberales > Zingiberaceae > Kaempferia > Kaempferia galanga. Next base: position 10,328 of record JBBPFP010953295.1, on the reverse strand, counting down.
CATAATTTCTGACAAGCATATCTCATAGCTACAATAACTTCAAAAGTAGAATACATTAAAGAAGACATGAATATCATCTTTTACCTTTGGGTCTATAATGCTATGAATTTCTAATAATTCAGTATAGAAAAATAATGTCTAAAAACTTAAAAAGGCTTCAACAGGGTGAATTTACAAGCTGATTTACAGCAAAATCATTGTATCCACTAACTTGCAAATGTGCCCCAAGTAAACAAGGGATATGAAAGTTCGTGCAATATTGGCTTGAGTGTAGAATAGGAAGCTTCAAATAGTAATTAAAAAACTATAATAGATCAACTTCATTGTAACTAAACCTTAAAGACCTCAAAACTTGAACTAAGCCATGTAAACATCAATCAAACATAGTAAAAAATTTATCATGGGCATGATCAAATGTAGAAAAAACTTATGCTTTGCCAGAGACACAACAATACCGACACGCTTACTTGTAAATCCATTTTGTATCAATAAAAAAGAAAACCTTTCCATCATACTCTTTCATGCTTGTGCTTTCATGATTGTATCTCCTATCCTCTAGTCCATAATATTAGCTTTATAAACAGCTTCTAAGCAGTTTTCGAGTTTATAAGCTCTTCAAATCTGTTTGGTGAATTTTTTTGCAAATAGCTTATAAGCTGTCAAAATAAGCTGTTTAACATCTTATAAGCTGTTTTGAAAAAAGGGAGACCCTACTTTAAAAAAAAAAAAAAAAATCTTATTTTAACAATTTTCTTCTCTAAAATATCCTTATATATTTTCACTAATCCCCATCTTATCATCCACAGATTTTTATAAACCTAATAAATCTCTCTCTACGCCGACTTCTTTTCGCATCGTCATCTTCTCTTGCCAACACACGAAGTCTTCGACGCTCCCTTCCATTTCTTCTCTCCCTGGTGCACATATTCTCCGATTCGATCAGAATTTGATTTTTTCTGTCTAATTTCTTTCTATATCCTTATTTTCCTATCTATATCCATTTCTTCTCTCCCTGATGCACATTTTTTCTGTCAAAATCCAAAGGATTACCTTTTCCTTATCAACCATATATAGACAAGGATTTTCTCACCATAGTAAAATGATTGTGAACCAAATTTTATATATCCAAAGCAGAGGGTCTTATGTTGTTAGCACAAGACTGTCAACATCACAATTGGCCAAAATCTGATCTAAATTCATACAAAACTCTGATGCAGCATGCAATCATGTAAATATCTAGCCTACATCATACAACCTCCCCATGCCAACCAACAAAAAAGGCCCAGCTTTGGCCCATGGCCTCTTGCAACATGGAATGTAATGTTGACAATAGCAATAGTGCAATACCCATGCCACTCCCCTGTAATCCATGTGATCGTGAAGCTGTCTTTGAGCTTCAGGTACCAAGTGGATGAGATGTAAATAAATCCAAACAGTGAATCAAAAGCACAAAGATGGTTAGAATTCAGATTACTTGTGCAAAACGAAATGTTTAAAAGTTAATCTGATCACCTCAAATTGCATGAGCAAATTCCATTTATGCTTCCACATTAAATTCCCTGATATTAAGATCAGAATTAAACCAAGAATGCCACCTCCCGCACATTGCCCTAGATGATCTCATTTTTGTCATTTTCTTTGCAAATTCCATATCATAAGCATGGCATGCATAGTAGTGCACAACCTATTGCACCACATCAACTAATGGTGGTCATCTGTAAAACTACATGCTGGGTTAGGATACTTGGATGTCAAGGTTGTTTGCCATAACAAACTCGCAATTGTGAAATACACTCCTGCTAAGGAATATATTATTAGTTGGCCTCATGATAGTAAGCAGAATTCGCTGTATCCTCCTAGTTTTGTAATCGCTATAACCTCATAGTTTTGTCTGTGTGTGATAGTTCAACGAGTTTCACCACCTACAAAGACAACAGTGCTAGTACATAAGCAACCCCTAAGAAATAAATCTCAAGTTTGAACTATAGATTTCCATGATCCACCATAGATTTCCATGAGACTTCGAAGCATTCAAGTCAATGTTGCCAATATTCCCTTAACAAACCATTTTATTTGGAATCATAATGTATAAAAGCCTTTGGTCCATTTTAGTTTTTATTTTTAATTTTTCAATTTTTTTTAACAGATTAAAATTCAAAAGGAAAAGCCAACTTTGTTGTTTAATAACCAATCAGAGAATAGTAAGATCTTTGAAACAACCACCAAAACAACATAAACACTATTAAAAAAGTAGTCGTTTATAATAGATGCTGGTCTAAAACAAGTCTTGAAGCATGCCTCCATACCAACCAACATAAATATTAAAGAAATCAACAAACAAGAAAAAAGGAGAAATGTAAAGCAGTGTCAATGGACATTCAAATTTCAACCTGAACACATTGACTCACCGATTATGGAAGATTGCTAGAAGGCAAGCATATGCAAGCTTCTTCACCCTGAAATCCACTAGAGAATGATTTTGAGAAGAGTAATCCGAACCAGAAAAAAGTGATACAATATTTCCTACAAGCAAATAAATAGAATCGGTAATACATTATGATGGTGTTGTAATACCAGTAAAGTGCAGGCTAATATCAGAATAATGTAAAAAACATCTCAGTAAACAAGAGACCTAAGTTTCTATGGAATATACTAATCAAATTATGCATCATAAAATCTATCAACATGATTTGATCCATTAACCATATCAAAGTTATGCAAAAGGAAAAATAGGTCTACTCCCTTCTGAAGTAGCAATTCATTAACATCAAAGACGTATAAAATATGTAAAATAAAAATAAGAACCACTTCGATGACTATAATAGAACCTATACAACTAAATAGATGAACAAAAAATGGCATTATGCTGCACCTCTGCATGCAACTTGGTTAGAATGAAATAGACACCAAAGAAATAAATGGAGCTCCTCACGTGAACACAATAAAGTAAAAGAAATATTTCAATACTTATATTAATCATAAGAAGGAAAAAATATGCAAAACCAATGAGGAAAGAAAGGCCCTTGAGACAGCCCCTGATGATATGCACAAATTTGACAACATATTTGAAAGAAATAGATTATAAATAAGTAGACTAAAACACACCTTGACCAATTGAGATAATTTAAATACATGGAAAAGTCAACAAAACATAAAACAAATAAACTAATTTTTTAGGCTGAAATGAGGTCAAAAATTATCCAACAATTTGGGTCTCCAAATTCAAATATTAGTATTGTTGGGATACAATCGAAGTCCCACATTGGAAAGATATGAAAAAGATAATGGGTTTAAAAGGATATAAGATATCTTCATTGGTATGAGGCCTTTTGAGTAGAGCCCAAAAGCAAAACCATGACGGCTTTGGCTTAAAGTGGACAATATCATGTTATTGAGGAGATATGTGAATCCTTTTGAACAAAACAAATAATATCAGAGTCATTGTCCAAGATGTCATGTGGGGTGGCCTTGAACGAAGTTGCGAGCAGACCCAAAGTAGGTTAGGTGACCGGATGCTCACGAGGAGGCTCAAAGCAAATCAGGATAACCGGATGCTCACGAGGAGGCCCGAAGCAAGTCAAGAGTAACCAGACGCGGATGCTTGTGGGTCAAAGGGTGACCGGATGCTTACATCAAGAGTGACCAGATGCTTGCAAGGGAGGCCTGAACCATGAAAGTAATGGTGGTCCTTCGTTTAACGGGAGAATTGTTGGGATACTATCAAAGTCTCACATTGGAAAGATATAGAAAAGATCATGGGTTTAAAAGGATGTAAGATATCCCCATTGGTATGAGGCCTTTTGGGTAGAGCCTAAAAGCAAAGTCACGAGAGTTTGGGCGCAAAATGGGGAATATCATATCATTGTGGAGATATATGAATCCTTTTGGACACAACAAGTATCTTAGTCCACATTTAATGTTTCATTCAGAGCAAAGTTTAGGTGCCTAGATGAAACTAAAGAGTGTGACTACCATGCCAACGTGTGGTGGCATTGATGAGGAAGGGATTGGAGTCAGCAGGAGAAGAAGAATAAGTGGAAAGGGAATAAGAAGAGGAGGAGGCTTACCTCATTGAAAAAATTTGTTGCTGCCTGACAAAACAAAGAGAATGGACGAAGGATGTTGTTGCTTGCAGACAACCTGGCAAAGGAACCTTTTCTACAGATTGTCTAGCAGATTCAGGATGGCAACTTTGGTGGAAGCTTGCAGACTGAGGATAGTGGCTGTGCCGGTGGCACTGATGAGGAGGAAATATAACCAAGTAGTAGGATAAGAGGAATAAGAGAAGGAAGCTTACCTCATAAAATGTATCGTTGCCGACGGCTTACCTCATTGAGACCATTCATTTCAAAGCAAGAAAGAGGTCAAATAGAGGACGAAGTTGCTTCAGACAACCTCGCAGAAAAATTGAAATGAATTGTCTAACATAGAAAGGCTCACAACTTCGTTGGAGACTTGCAAAACTAAGCAAGACATTCATCCTCCTTCTTAATTCCACATCACGCCTCCTATTGCAGCTCAAGTAGCAGCTCATGGGACTTGTACTCATCATTTTGAAATCTCATTTTGTGCCAAGCAGCACAGTCGAAATGTAATGTTCCAATAAATTACCAAAATTGGAAACTGCTCAGAACAGGTAATTTATCTTGTGTTGTTGTGTCAATCATAGTTGATGAGTATCGTGTTATACTAACATTCGATACCCTTTGGCATGCTATATTTGTTATTATTTTGGGTTTTTATTATACAATACAATGTTAAAATTGTACAATTTCATATAAGAGTTAGAAATGTACATGTGTTATCTTTTTATTCTTCTTTTTCATTTCCTTACTCATTCTCCATCCAATTCTCCACTGACTTGATATGTGGAAACACCCAATACCATACCAAAACAATATCATACCAGTCAAAATCCAAACTTCAAAATGGCTCAATATTTTGTATTTTTAGCAATGCAAATTTTAACAAGTTATAGAACAAAGTTCAATAGACCCTTCCCCGGGACCTGTATTGCCAGAATAAAGTTCAAATATGTTTTGTTTCCTTGTAATAATATATTAATATAGTATGATATCTCTAATATATAACGTGTCTATCTCTTAAGTGCAGATATGCTAAACGCAATGCAAATTTCAACATCAATCATACTAGAAAAGTAATAATCAATCATTTGGCTTTTAACTTTCTCCAGTCATGAATTAATGATAACCATCAGATTGGTTCCCCTCAAGAACCAATTTCTGAAATTAAGACATAAGTTTTTATTCGAAAATGTTAAATAATTTAAAATAAAATTATTGGTTAATTTTGCATATTTAGTATCACTCCCAAAATGTTGCTGCTCAAATTTTTGTTATTTTACACAGATAAAAGAAAGATAGAATGGAGTGAGTAGAGCATATATGAATACTCATATATGACAATTAAAAAGAGAAAATAATTGTACAAAGAAAATCTAGTACAATTTATTGGATTTACTTATGATTCCCAAATAGTATGATGGCTCAATGGAAATCAGAATTGCATCCATGAGATAGGAATCACATAATTGGACTAATAGGTCTGTTACTTCTCATTCAAAGCAAGCAGTATGTATAACTAATAAAGAGTCAACATTTTTCCTTAAAAAAATCAACTTCTTACAGAATACTACCTGGAAAAGGTTGCTGGAGACTTCAAGTTAAGAAAGTTGGAATGCATAGTACGACCAGTTATAGGAATGACCGGTACAGCCATGCATGCTAGAGATGTAATAGGAGAGAGGAGAGAGGAGAGTGGGTTTGTAACAAAGGAAAAGATTAGGAACTCTCAGTTAGTATCAGAAAGAAGAAATATAGCCAGAGTCACTAATTAAGGAGGCATGCCATGATGCGGACATCGAGTAAGGTTGTAGCTGAGGCAACAAATAGCATCATGTGAGGGGCAATTGCTCCTTGGGTGCTTCTCATTTCTTTGTCAAATAATTGTGTGCTCACACAATAACTGTGTCCTGTGAGCACATAAGACAGAACTTCAACCAGTCCACAAAGACCAGAGAAAATTTTGTACATTTATGTATTCTGTAAAAAAAAATGTGATTCATGGAACAATGATGTGAAAACAATAAGTACGAATTCAGAAAAGGGGCTCAAGTATAGGCACTGCATGCCATGTCCAATCAAAGCTTAGCACCAGAGCTGGCTTCCTTTGTTTCATATATTTCATTATATTGGAAGCAGTAGCAGCATCAACCATCTACATGAATTTTATCTCTCAATTGAGCTCTCTTCAAGCAATGTCACCAGCTATGTTCAAATGAATTAAATCAATTTTTTATTACGTTAACTAAAATTTTGTTTGAACTTCGCCCCCTTGCACCATCCACTCTAATTAATTCAACTCCCCTCAGTTCAGAGTCTACTAGTCGCTTTTGCTTCCCACCCATGCTGCTTATAGAAAAGCAATGAGCTTATGAACTCAAAGAATCTTTTGCTTACCAACCAACATAGAACACAAGTAAACAAAAGAAGCCTATAGAGGACTTGGGAACATTGAGTATCCCAATCAAAATCTCTAACAAAAATATAACCTATGACAATAATTAAGTATACAGTAAGGCAATACATATAGTCATTCCAACAATTAGATGCCTACTTAGAGTGAATTAGAATGCTCAATTCACTGCAGATGAGGCCTCTGTGAAAGAGGTTACTATAGGCTTATAGCAGAAATCAGAAAGACAAGTTCGCAATAATTTTCCCTCAGTTCATGTGACAGCAATGCAGATGCCAAGAGGACATAGATACCTTAACAAGGACTCCCTATCCAAAATAGAAAATGAAAAAAAAAAAAATTAGAACAGTGCCAACATGCTGGTACAATATAAAATACATGCAAAAGATATTATGTTGGGCATTTGATGGCAATTGTCTAAGCAGCTATGCTGAAACTGATCAGTTTTCCCCCCATCACAACACTAATAGCCAATGGTCCGAGAGAGCATTCAAAAAAAATTGCAGAATATTCAATCTACTAATCCTGATCCCACAAAGTTGATGGCATCGATTGAAAGCACTGGACTATGTTATGAAAGAATTAAACCCGATGTATCTCTCCAGGAAGGATGTGAAAGAACGGAAGAATAATCAATAAAATTTTGTTTGAAGTAAAGAGCATTCTTTGATCGTACCATTCTGTTGAGCATACAGCAAAAGCAGTCGGCAAGCGTCTACCATAATAGTAACATCAGTACTGTTGTTTGAAGTGAAGAAGAAAAGCAGTTGAGGTAGAAACTCTGAGTCAGGACCAAAGCATTGCCTGGTTTAAAAATTTAATAATAATAATAATAATTGGCTGAAGAAAGTTGTTAAGGATCTCAAGAAGCCAAAACTCTGGATGAACAAGAGCATCATTCCTACCAATTTGCCTTCTCTCCATGGGCCCCGAATGTAATCTTGAATTGCTCCCGCACTTTTGAGCGTGCCATTTTCACATCCTTTCTCCCTCTAAAGCATTTCTGCAGTAAATAATTTGTCAAGTTCAATAAAGAAGCTTTCACTCATAAGTTCAATAGAAGCAGATACAAGCATGCAAAAAATGGCATGTTTCCAAGTTGACATATTTAAATGGTTAGAAAAGGGAAATGAGCCGAAACCAAATGTAACAAAGTGCAATCCCGACCTGGATTTTGATGGCCGCCGAAGTTTGCTGCCGAAACTCTAAACGTCGTTTCCTATCAAGTCTCGCTTGCTCCAGTAATACCTGCCGGTCACTCTCCTTGGAGCTACGTCCACCTAAATCCACTCGTTTCCGAGCGGATGAATCCCCCGAGAAGAACATCCCTTGCTATAAATCAACGAGTCAAGTGGCTATCCAAACTAATCGTACCGATGCTGCATTCCCGAAAAGAAGGTGATTCCAATCGAATTACCTCGGGGACGAGAGCAAGCCTTTAATCGCTGGAACCTGAAAGGAACCGACAGAACGAGATCCGAGAAAACGCTAGACAGGGCGGAAATCAAGAATTGAGCAATCGATCGACCGTCTCCACCTCAATAAGCGCAAAAACACAGATGAAAGGCGTTCTGACAAAGCGCGATTGGATCGAATAAACACGGGAAACCGATCGAACCTAGGATTGCCGAACCTGATCCGCAGGGAGACGACGAGAGATCGAGATGCGAGCGTCCGCTCCAAGAAATTTTGGGTGAGAGAGGAACCAGAATTAGGGCGAGAAAGGAGAAAGGAGAAAGGAGAAAGGAGGAAGAGGAGCCGAGAAGGCGAGGAGGATGCCTCAGGCGGTGTTATGAAAGCGTGTGAACTGGGGAGAAATCAAGTTGGGTTTGAGTTTCTAGTTTTTTATAAATATATATATTTCGACATTTTTCCAATTTGAGAATTCACCTGGACTTCCCTTTCTTGAATTATTCACGTATTATTTTTGCACCTTATTTAGAATACGAACATTAATCACTTGACCAAAAAATAGGTATAAAATAAAAATAATCATTTTGTTTTATTAAAAATTAATAATTTATTCATTAGAATATTTTAGGCTATTAAATTTATTTTTATTATTAAATTTTACTTTTATATAGACATGTCAAAAATTCAACTGTGACCGGAATCACATGTGTCGAGGCAGGTCAGTCCATGACGAAGTGGATCAATGTCGTGATGAATTAGGGTAGGTTCGCCCACAAGCCTAGTCCATGAACCAAAACCGTTAAAAAAATTTTAATTTGTAAGTTTAAGATAATAAATTTTTAAATTGAAATTATAGATTAGATAGGCGGGCCTGTGAGAATATTGAATTTTTTACATTAATTTTAAATTTTAAAAATAAACTTCTCAATCCGAGCTTACCCGGACTGACCTGGGCCTAAGCCTAAGCCTGCTTAAGGTCATATAGACTCCTAATCAACTCATATCTTTATTTTTAGCGTGAAATAAAACTTGGGTTCCTATCAAATAGACTATAGATTATGTAAAAGAATAAATGATACGAGGGGATATAATTTAATTAACTTTTTATTTTTATTAGGTATCTAAGTTTTACAATTTAATTAATTTTGGAACAAGTGGTTCGGTATCATATATTCTACTTATTAAATAAATTAGTCATATTAGTGTGACATGCATGGAAATTGAACCTAGATTATTTAATAAATGTACCTTGCTTTTTATCTCTATTTCAAGCCCAGGAGCATAATTAAATTAGTTATATTTCTAAAAAATAAAAATAATATATTGTAAGTATCTCATAATAGTTTTGATATAGTCAACTAGGTTAAGTTAGACTCACGTATTTGATGTCTTATATTTAAGTGTGTAGAGACATAGGAACATAGGAAGTCGACCGGAAGACACAGCTAACGAAAAGGATGGCACAGGAAGTAAGTCGACAAGTTCAATGCATCCGAGGGACAAGGTGCTACAAAAAAGTACACCGATAGACGAGAATGAAGCGAGCGGTGCTTCTAAAGAATGAGAAACCGGAGAGGAAGACTGCTTGAGAAGAAGGCAAAAGTTGGGTTCGGGTGAGCTCAACTCTAATGGTTAGAGAATCACCCAAGCGTTCAGAGTAGCAGCCGGACAAGTCAACACAAGTTGTCTTATGGAGGCACCCCCGACCAATCTAGATTAGTGCAAGTGCCTTTGCAGACCGTTGCGACGAGTTATCCTCGTCCACGTCAACACCAATCCAAGCCCCCTACCGGTCCAAGCGCCCGAGCAAGGATAAATGCTTTATAATAAAGTTGTTGCGAACAGGATAAGTTGCACCCATGGGGATGCTCAAACTGGGTCCAGGGGCCCAGAGATGTCACGTCATTAAAATGACTATTTCTACTAGTGAACTATAAATAGAGCTCTGGTCCTCTTAGTTTTACATAATAATTGTTTACAAACACTGTACTTTCGCTTTCAAATTCTATAGTTGTTTTTATGAGTTTTTAATGTCTGTAAGAGGCTTCTTCGCTTATACTAAAGAAGAATTTTAGTGAGCTTTCACTGTCTTGGATTAGAAACCTCTCCGGTAACCAAGTAAAACCCCTTTGCCTCTTACTCTTTCTTTTATGCTTATTTTGACTAACTAACTTGTGTTCGTCTTTACTAACCAAGAAGCAAATGAAAGTCGTGTTTTTACTTGCAGGGCTATTCACTCCACTTTACCTCGCTCCAAAAACCAACAGATACCCAAAGGACCTTGCACCGTATGCCTCATGCACACCAAAAAAATTCAGTCTAAAATTTTTTTATAGTTAATGTTGGTCTCCAGGTTGTTTTGATGTGACCAACTAAGTTAGGTTAGGTCATGTGTTTAAGTGTGCAGAAGCTTATGAACA
>JBBPFP010953088.1:0-14681 GCA_037974795.1 Kaempferia galanga | reverse complement strand
AGCGAGTGGTTGGCTAGTCGCCAGCCACGATGCGAGGATGGAACATACTTATTGTAATGCCAAAGAAAGTCATACCCAATCTAAATCCCTATCTCAAAGGATCTTTCTTGAACGAAACTCCCCTCCTGGGACAACTGGCAATCCTGTATCTTGTATATACGAAATAATTGAGCTCTACCCAAACCATAAATCCTCAACTCAAAGGTCAATAGAAGCTACAAGTAAATCTCTCTTCTCAATTTATTTTATATTACTGTAGTGAGTGTCAGAGAGCCCATATGATAGACCTTGTAAGGCGGTCACTTCTCCTGTATTGTTTTGTTTCCATTAGTTACTTTGAAGGTCTTTTGGAGGGTCTCTTGGCTTTCTCTACCTCTCCATTTGGGTACCCTATACGTACCCTTAGGGTTATATTCCCAATTGACTCTTAGGCAGAGGCTCCACGGGCGAACGAGGAGGCTCCAAGACCTCGAAAAGGCACTACTCTCTTTGGGACTGCTGCTTTCTCAATCTAAAGAGTGAAGATTAGGGCTCATTCCTTATTCGACGTAAGCGGAAGCCTTTATTAGAAGGAAGGACTCCTACTTATGCTGCGAAAGAGCCATTAGAGTCGGCTATGCATCGTTAGAAGCGACGTGGAACTCAACCCATACTTGTACAGATGAATGAATACCAACAGTGGAATAGGCTTTAGACTGACTAAAGTGGACGATCTCAGTCTCTCCTGCCTGTGCTTAGCTTACGGGATCTCGGATTGAACAGAGGAGCGCGAACAACTAAGACTGATGAGAGCCGCAGAGCTCGCACTTTTTAGATGTTATATTGAATTGCCGGCTAAACCGATCAGTTCTAGCACCGCTTCACCGCATAGTGGGGCTTCATCTTTATATTCTTCTAATTATATTCGCTCCTTTTCTCTTCTTTTTTATCTTTGGGCTTGTACCAGAATGAAAGATGCTTTGCTAAAGTTGCGAGGGTGATCTATCTCACTAGCTTCCTTAGAGAGCTTTAAAGAAAGAGAAGAAGCGCGCATAAGATAAGAAAGATAGGTACCAGTGAGGCGCTTCACTTCAAGAAGTACGATAGAATAGGACCTCCCCACTTCTGATACCCTGGCAAATGGAAGACGACCCCGTACGAATACATCCACCACATCTTACTTATCTTATCTTATAGTACCGGGATAGGTTCCTGCTACTGTAGGTCCTAAGCCCAGAGTCAAATAAAGCAAGCTGGACAGCGGGTTGAGTTCGACACCCCCTTCCAGACCACCCTGACAAGCACACTTACGAAGAACCTGCACTTGGAGGGGACCCAGCACTCCTACATTGATTGTTGAGAATCCAATCTCTCTTCTCTGTGAAGCCCATGCAAAGCCCTACTCAGAACCATGCCTTCCCGGACCATCAGTCATTCCCAATGGAGAGAGCTGCTAGGATCATTTAATGAATTCAAGAGTGAGTCCTCAGCTGCATTCCGCAAAAGAAAGGAAATCAGATCCGCTAGTTGAGTCTTTGACCATACTAGTAGATAGTGTGCTATACATTACATTATGGGTGCCTTGGTACTCGAAGGGCTTCTGCTCTAGGCCTCATCTAATTCCTTCCTTACCTCCTTCGCTACTTCCTCTGTCCCTACCGTGAGTTGTGAACAATTGCCCTTGCGCCCCTTCCCTTCGTTCAGCTCTTCGCCCCTTACGGGTTAAAGCGCTAAACTCTTCTGCCTAACTTCCCCTACCGGGTAGGTCTTCATTCACTTGTTGGTGACTCGTACCTCTTCGTCTCCTCTCTACTTACCTATCTTTGTTCTGTCTTCTTGGCTTTAAGGGTTGAGCTAAGGTTAGCTATCCCTTTGTCGATCCCGATGTCCGCATGTATGGAATCTGCCCTTTCTTTTCTGCACACATTCCGCTCATAGTCGTTATGACTCTTTACGCCACTGAGACTTGTTGAGCCAAGCAGCATTACTCTTTCGCCACGCCAAGCAAGATAGCCTCACCGCTTCTCGTAACTCTACGCTAAAAAAAGAAGAAGATGACTCTGGTACTACTCGAGACCATAGAAATAAGTAAGTACTCATAAGGATTAGCACTCTAAGACCGCTATCAAGAGTAAATGCTTCCGGGGCAATGCTTCCAGGCTAAGCCTATGCTCGCCAGAATACCATTCCAACCCTGGCTGGCCTAACTTGTGAATCTACATACTCTCGCCGCGTTAAGAGCCCGACATTCTCGCTACGCTCACCACTAACATGGCCAACTGTCCGGACACAGCACAGACCCTAGACTCCGGCTATAGAAAGAAGAGTGGAAGTACCTGACATGGAGCCAAGAGTGGAAGTGCCCGACATGGAGCCACAGCTACGAGTGGAAGTTGCCTGCTCCACAGCTACTGGAGAAGTTTAGGAGTCCAGGCTCACTCTTGGGATTCATAACCGACCAAGACTACTCTTGCTTTGGATCTAGAGACTGGACTTAGGATTCTAGCAGAAAGTATAGAGCTTCAGTTCAGATCCAAACTGAACACTACATTCCCCGGAGGTCCCGAAAACCGGGCGAGCAAGCTCCACATCTAGTATTTGACAACGGTGACATCCTCTCTTCTCTTCGAAAGCAAATAGCAAGCACCTTGAATCAAGCAAATCGTTTAATAAAGACCATTCACTCTCAGGCTCGTAGACTTCGACATCTGCATAGCAAGGAGACAAAGACCACTCTGACTATAGACTAGGGGTCGACTTCCACATATCCTTCATTCCGTCTGGCTCGTACAGGAAAAGGAAGAGAATCAAAGAGCGCGAGCTTATGAACCATGGAAAGAAGACAGATCAGATTGGGCAGGCGTACCAGGGATGATTCGTCAACAAAACTCTACGCCACCTTAGACCTTCTAGTCGCTAGACCTTGAAAGACCTGAATTTGCTTTGCTATCCGCATCCTCTCGAGCAAACAAAGGAATGTTGTCGCCAGAGGCTTCCAGTTCAAAGGTAAGCTCATCCCAGACAGGCACTCCGCAAAGAAAAGAAAGATGGGACCAGACTCGCACATTCCTACTCTACTGCAGCAAGAAGCACTCAAAAAAACACAGTTCACCTTCTTTCTCTTCTCATAGTCACGGGTCACCTAATAGATGATCTCCCGCTATTCTCACCCTACCCTAGACCAGAGGCAGCCCGCACCATTCCCATTAGCCATTCCCATCTCGCCCAAGTACTCTAATTATGCTTAGCGTAGGTGCTCCACCAAGCGTAGGTTCTCTTACGCATCACAGATAATCTTCTATTATATTAGTGGGCTTTCCTCGGTCCTCTGATAAGAGCAGATACCCGATTGACAGGCACTCGGCCCCACACGCTATTGGATTAGCTAATTTGGCCTACTGACTGACTGACTCTAGTACAGTAGAGCTGCAAATCGGTCTATTCGCCTATACTGAGTCCTACCCTGGCTCTTACAAGAGCCCGTTCGGCATGCAATCTTGAGGTATAGTAGCCCCGCACCTTCCCCCTCCCATTAGGAAAGAATAGTGGGATAGATAGGATAGGAAAGACCAATTGGCCTCGACATATGCCTGGACGTGGAATAGAGAAGTTGACAACATCTAGCGGATAGACATAGAAAAGGAACAGAATATGTGCTAAGATCACACAAAGATCATAGAGAGATTTTAGCACAAGCCCTGCTCTCAGCTATAATAAGATTCTATGGTATGGTCTTCTTTTCATAATAAGATCTCAGACTTGACTTATTGGTGTATTAATTGAGACTACTCTTGGGTCCTCTCCTACGTCCCAGTTCCCTACCAGGATTGGCCGCCTCCATCGCTAACTTCCATGACTAGGAGACCATAGTATATAAAGAAGTAGAAGACCCCGTCCATTGCTAGCCTCCAGATCGGACTGCCCACCTCAATTCCGTCCTCGATCGGACCAGGCGCTACCTTTACAGTCTCCACGGATACTGGGCACACAAGTTCAGATCCTCTCACGACCCGCACTCCCTTCTGAGACATCAACATCAGTCACGTCAGATAAAACCTCGTAGAAAGATAAGTAGCATCCATAACTTGAAAAGAGGAAGAGTGCATAGGACACTTTTCGACGGTCCTTGGCAACGGTCTCGCTACCCACCTATTCCACATCACGGGTTCCTTACTGTAACTGTACTGTGGCCCGCTCCTGTACGTCACTTCGTTCTACCTTCGCCCATTCTTTCGGATCAATCAATCACAATCGAACAGATCAGAGAAAGAAAGATAGGGCACTCAGACAGAAGTAGTCAAGTTACTTGCTAAGTACAGATGTTGATAGCATTGTGTTGAACCGATCATATGATGCTGCTTTGAATGCTTTTATCGCAGGCAGACTCAGTAGGCTACCATTAATTGGTCTCGCTCTCACTGAATTCTACTACCAAAAGAGATGCAAAGAAGGTTACCCGTGAAACTTCTCCACATGCCATCTCATTGCTTTTCCGCTCCCTACAGTCATCAGTCGGTTTGGCTAGCCTTCGCTCCTCAACTTCGATCCCGATATAGAATCTAATAAAATAAGAAAGACTCTCAGAGTGCTGCACTATCCAAGTCGGAGTCCTTCACCTATCCTCTAATAAAACCCTCCATCTTACTTGAGCTAAAAGGGTGGGACTCACTATGGTATAGGACCCAACCATCTTATACATCGAAATTCCCAGTGTAGCTATGGCCAGTAGCTATGGCATCAAAGGTACTCTTTAGTCATTCTAGTATAGAATGTAATCTGTAGTCATTCTACTATAGCATGTAATGTAGGCTGCTTAGCTAGAACTGGTGAAGCTCCTCACCATCTATTGGCTTTCATGGTCTGACAGGCATTGCGAGAGTAAGGACTGATTGTGATTCTCAGCAGCCCTCGCTCAGTCTTTATACCGAGTCCTCAGTTAAATCCAGAACTACTTCAAGGGGGGAGCGGGAGTGATCATAAACGTGCCCTGTCCCTGTGAGTTTTCATCAATTGGCGAACGCTTCTACTCGTACAGCCCTTGTTCATGATCTGAACTAGACGCCCTTACTTATGACTAACACGGCACATCGCTGGTCGGGTCTGACCTCGCTCCCGTGGCAAAGGATAGTCGCTCCCTAACAGACCCCGATAGTGACGTAGAGCGCACTACTTGTATCAAACCTCCCCGCATTGTAAGCGGAAAGGGATGATAGGTCGAATATGAGCGCCAAATCCATTGTTGAACCGAAGCGCTAGGCTCTAGTTCAAGTATCTCGCTGAACCCCTTCCCATTATCTAAGATCTGAACGAATCGAATATGCTTAGAGTTAGGAAGCTAGTGGTAGTAGAAGATCTAGTTCGTATAAAAGTGTGAATAGAGGACAGAGTACTCCAAGAGAAAGCTGGGCTGCGTATTCTCTTATTCATTTCTTCTTTCTCTTTTATTCCTCGTGGTCTTTAGGAGGGCTAATGGCTTCCTTGAGTCTACCCTACTCCTATGATAACCATGTAGTTCTAACAAGCTAATCCCACTTTCAGGACCATTAGTAGGGGCGGTCGCCACCTTGTATGCGTTCCGTGAATATGAACTATAGCTCCAGTGAATTCTTAGCCCCTCTGCCCTGGTCGGGTCTTACCTGTAGGGTGGCGCCCTCGAGGCGTGATTCCATATCAGTCCCTCTACTCTACTCTAATAGTGCTTTATCTGCTAAACTAAACTGAATGAGCTCCTGAATGAAACGTGCTCTCGTAAACTTGGGGTCTCGTGCGCGTCATCCATAGCATACTATAGCACCTTAGTTTGCATTCCCTAAGAGTCCGAGAAAGGATGGACTCGGGTTGGCTCCTTCTTCTCTGCCATCAGTCCGAGAAAAAAAAAAAAGCATAACATGGTCCACTACTGAGAAGGTGCTTCGGTGAGCCCACGTCGGATACTTAGGTTAGCCTTTCGGGACTACGACTACTCGGTCCGCACCTTTCAATGGTCACCCTATCCTGGTGCCTTTACCTGGCTCACTTCTATACTATATGGAATGTCGCTCCTTTCAGTCAGTCGCGTTCTGCCTGCACCCCACACGGGATTGATAGTAAAGTATCCGATTCCGATAGTCCTTGAAAGAAGTCTGCTCTCTCCCTTCGGTCTACCTTAAAATAGCTCTTCCTGCTGGTGCTTGAACCTCACCTCTTATCCGTCCCTAACCAGTAGCGGACAATCGCTCATGGAGCTCTTTACGACGCAGACTATTAGCCCACTAGACCTTCTTCTTTATTATAGATTCTAGTTATAGTAGTCGGATGAACTTCATTTATTTGATTTGGAATTCTAGTTGTAGTCGGATGAACTTCATTCCCACCCTTCTTTGGGGCGGGGGTAGGTATAGAAAAGAAGTGAGCGGATAAACTCTTTAGTTGATTCATTCCATTCCGAAGAAAGACTTTAAAGAATCTCCTTCGAACCAATTAGGAGAAAACTTCTTTATTTCATTCATTGAGTCCACTCGTTTCTTTCATTCGTTCACCTCTGCTCTTCAGAGCGATCTCTAGTATTATATATTATATAGAACTACCTCGTCTGCATACACTGATCTACTCTATTGAACTGAACACCCTATCCTCTCCTCATACTCCCTATCCTCTCCCGACCGACCCATGAAGACTGGAAATTAAAGAAGCAAGACTCGAAAGAAAGACAAAGACTGGAACGAACGAAGTGGATGTGGATGGTCCGATCGACTAGTGGGAATGGGAGGATAAGAGAACGGAGCGGTGCTTTATTTAAGATTAAGATAGCTCGATTGCACCGAAGGAGGAGTTGGTACCGTTAAGCATGCCAGATCCAAGGGCTGCAGTGTTCATCTTGGGCTTGGGCTTGGGGTCTTAGGCTTGTCCGTCGTGTGAGCTCCATGAAAGTCAAGTTCGACCCAGAGATAATTGGGCGCAAACTCGGTGGTTAGCTCGTCCCGCAAGTAGTTGGTTGGGAGCTCCGTGTCCCTATCGTTCGCTCCTTGATTCACTCCACCTATTAGCCGGATCAATCACTCCCGCCCGTCCTTCCGAGCATGGAATCATAGTATCTCAATCACTTGAGCCCTCTTCGTTGGCAAAGATGAACCGACTGCTCTCCGAAGACCACTGAAGACTTCCCCCGGAGCTGAGCCCAAATAAATGCTCTAAACCCACCCACCTTTACTTGACGACGCTGGTGCTTGTTCCTACGTGATTCGAAAAACTTAGAGAGCTAAGATAGACTGATTCCCCTGCCTACCTTTGATGGGGCCCTAGGACTGGTATGTATTTAGACCCGAGCTAAGAATGAAATGAAGTTCATGGAAATGAATCATGAATCGATCCTACTTGCCAGGGGGCTAGATCCGCGTAGCACCTCTCGTCTTTACTTTACTCGCCTGTCCCATTCGCACTCCTCGTTCTTCTATTCTAATATAAGATGATGCTTTTGAAGCAGAACTCAGAGACTAGGCTAGGGCTTTTGATTCCTTACACTCGAAGAAAACCCCTGAACCCCAGGCTAAAGGTGGGAATTGATAATTGAGTTTAGAAGTCAGGGCTGCAGTTTAGTTTGAGAATTGAGTTCATTCAATGGTTCGGGGAGCTCGGAACAGCGCGACTGAAAGGAAGGAGCGCCGGCGATTTAAGATAAGAAAGCCGGCACCAACTATTGCGCCTCTCGAGTCCAAATCTGCCGCTTTTTAAAGATCTTGGTTCCACCAGAGAAAGCAGAGAAAGACAATCAATGGAGTCGTGGAGTCCTTGCGTTTCCAATCAATTCCGTCCTTCGTAGCTCACTTCTTTGTTGGATGCATTTGTTTGTGCGATCGAATCCTGAATTGAAGCATCCGTTTCATATCTGAATGGATGTCATTATATACAAAGCGAATGGACTTGGCACGGGATCCCAAGTGAGCGAATGGACTTGGCACGGGATCCCAAGTGAGCGAATGGACTGCTTGGACGAAGTTCAAAGATGGCATAAAGAAAAAAGAAGAAGGACTGATTGGACAGTTAGTACTAAAAGAGTAGAGTCAAACGTATTCTTTCAAGCAAAATATGGTCACGGGTTCGATAAGGCTGCCCTAGGTCTAAGGGGTTAGCAGCATTGGGGGAAAGGTCTCAGATCTATAAGGGCTGGTCTCTACGTAGCATAAGGTCGAGGTATCCGGGGGAATCGTAAGAAAGGAAGGTATAAGACATAAGTAAGGGAAGCGTATAAGATAAATATATAGGTAAGCTCTCTGCTCCCAAAGAGGGTTCCGGGGGCTTGCTTGGCTTAAAGAAGCTCAATAGGTCGCGATCAATCAATAGCATCTCTATTCCGAGTGCGTTCCTTCAGCTAGTCTACTCCACCTACTCCTTTCATTCATCTCTTGTGGGGATAGCACGTCAAGCATCTTTTATTTGGTGGGTTAGGTCTCTTCGCTCCTTGAACTCGTCTAAAGTGGGGAATGATTAGATCCGCATAGTACATAGTTAACTGCTAATGCTGGATGACCGAGGCGATGTTAATAAAGATCCTCCACGTCCAAGGCTGGAATGGAAGGGTCAAGGTTCGAGTAAAGACCAGTACAGTAAAGAGGGGCTTCGTTTAGCTCTTCAGAGCGAGTCAAAACTAAACTACTATACTTAGCTAGCGCTGCCGGGTTGCACTGCACCTCTCGTTCCAATGGCGGATGCGGGTTTCCGCCTATCACTGATCCCCTCCTATATGCGTCTACACGTCGCGGGCCACAATGAAGTACCTCCCATTCCCTTCTTCTCCCTTCTTCTTTTCTTTGGGCTTGGCTTGCTCAACTACCATACCCCAGACTTCGAACGAGGAATGAAGCAACGGCAGACTTTATCCGCCGACTTCTAACTAGGAGCTCAGCTCACCACTATACCCACCGCCCTGATCAACTTTCTGATTACCCTGCCTACCGGATTCCTAGCTCGGGTCTCTGTCCCTGTGCCCCTTAGACTATACTTATCTTCTTTGGCACCTTAAAAAGCTCACTTATCGATCGGTACGGTACCTACGCGTCACTTCGAACTCGGAGTCCTAGCTCATTTCTCAATTCCTAAACTTCGAAACTCAATTATCAATTCCCACCCCAGCTTTCTTTCCTTTGAGACCTCCCACCTTTAGCCCTGACCTGGGATCTCTAACCTCTAAGTGCCTAGTACAGGGTCCGATAGCTGCTAAGTAGAGCTCGGGCTGGATGACGGCGGCGTTGCTGCGATTCGTGGATCTTACATGCTTTCTCGGTTCTGCCCACTACTTCTGCTCCGAAGCTATAGCTGTGGAACTTGAACTTCGGCTTCGATCTGGGAACTTGAACTTCGGCATGCATGAGATCTGGTTTAAACCCGTTTCCGCTTCGCTTCATTGATAGGCACTCCAACGGGAAGCGTCATTAATATGGAAGATCATAGTTGAAGCCAATGGGAAGCGTCATTAATTAATACGGAAGATCATAGTTTCAACAGGTGATCTAACTACTGCATTAGACTCGGGGATGAACATACACGACCCGTGATAACTAGGTTAGCCGATCCCAGCTATAGCTATTCTTACTGACACTCTTATAGTAGTAAGGGGAGGACTTGCCAGCATCGAAATATAAAGATTAGTTGACAACAGTAACAAGATAGGAAATTGAAGCCCCAGCGACGTCAGTAGTTAGGGTTAGGGTCAGCTTCATGCAACTATAGTAGAATGAAGCTACCATTCATTGAATTCAGAAGTAGGCCCACCTTCTACTCGCAACCGCACCCGAACAGAAAGAGTCAATGGCACAAAGAAGATAATCAGGACACTTAATTGAGCAACAGAAATCGTGGGAATTGTTCAAGAATCGCGATTGACGAACGCGGATTATGTATGAAAATGGAGCCACGTACTTGCTTTCCTCTTCTTCCCGCGCCTGATGATCTTTCTTAAAAGCCGCCCGCTACGTCTTCCCGCACCTATCACTCCCTAGCAGCCCTAGCTGTCCTTTCCTGATCCACCTCTCCTATCAATCCATCTATCTTTCTTACCGCTCCCTTCTCCGCACCTACGACTCCACTAGCAGTCCTATCTCTCCACCGCTCCGTGGGACTCCACTAGCAGTCCTCTCTCTGACTCAGCTGGAACATCTCCACTTCTTCACCCGACTCTACTTTAACTTATCTTAGCTTCTTTGCTTCATGAAGGCTGCCATCTTCTATACTTCTCCATCCAATCCAATTAGCTCTATCTTCCCCATCCAATGCAGAGACTTGGGATAGTAGGTCGGGACAACTCGACGGACTTCCATTCCCCATCTCCATCTCCTACCATCCAATTATGTGATATTAGATTAAACTAGGGACTGCTGCTATCGACTTCCATTCCCCATCTTCATCCTCGCTTTGATCCCTATCTCTTCCATTCCATCCGAGCTTGACTATACCCACCCACCGCCCTGACCGCCCCGACTCGCTCTCGCTGATCCACCGAAGTTGTCCCGATCCACTTCCCCGAACTTGACAACAACAACTCAGAACTTGACTTCACCGCTCGTTCCTTTCCCAGTTGGAGCGTAGAAGTAGAAGTGACCCGGTGGAGAGACCAGTAGAAGTGACCCGTGGAGCGTAGAGACTATTGATCGTCGTTGCTAGAGACCAGCAGCACAGTGGGAGCCTATCGACGTTAGAGACCTGCTCTCGTCCCTTCGTTGGACGTCGTGGGAGCAGTCTGTAGATCTCCGTTCCGCGCTATAGGTCTCTTCGTCCGTCCCGTTCTAGTCGTTCTATATATAGATCAGTGGGAGCTTCCCTCGGGCTATAGACTAGTGGGAGCGGTCTTGATATTTGTCCCTTTCGGTCTATAGACCAGTAGGAGCTGTGGCGTAGTGACCCGTGTGAGCTATAGACCAGTAGCAGTGGGAGCCAATAGACCAATAGTACAGCAGCTATAGACCTTAGACGTCGTTGCTCCCGTCCGTAGACTAGAGACCATTGGGAGCTATAGACCAGTGGGGAGTTAGAGACCATAGAATAGACCGTTTGAACGTCCCCGGTGGAGCCTATAGACCGTTTGGGAGTTAGAGACCAGAGACTAGGCATAGTGACCCGTGGAGCGTAGACCTGGGAGCTATAGACCAGTTTCACGTTCCCGGTGGAGCCTAGAAGAGACCAGTTGAACGTCCGTCGTTGGAAGCGAACCAAACCCAATGAAAGGGAAGTAGCGGAACCGGGTTTAGTAGCCCAGCCTTAGCCTTCCCCGACCATAGTTCCTTTTGTCTTTATCGACCATGTAGACTTTGTCCGGTCTCGACCATGGCCTTTCTAGGAGCCAAGTTGTCCCTTTCGCGTCCTCTTGGGAGCTAAGTAAGGTGGTGGTCTTCGGGAATAGGTCTAGCAGAAAAGGAAGTCCCACGTAGCGGTAGGCATTCTTTCCTTTCTATCCGATCGGTATGTGTGATCCGTGTATTAATAGAAGAACGAGGGGAGTCTCACCCGCTCCAAGGTCTCCACACGTCATTGCATTCGTTCCTTGGGATAGACCGACCTTCGGCAAGTCTCGACCTCCAGCTCCACACGTCATTGCATTCGTTCCTTCGGGAGCTTTGCGACACTGCTCAACGAACTTGAGCCCCGCCCCGCCCATATGCGTCGGTCGGGTCTTCCCTCGTACCTAAGTTTGCTCCTTACCTTAGCAATGGAGAGCGCTAACCTTACCTTTTGCAATGGAGAGCTTTGCGACACTGGCCTTTGATCCTTACCTTAGCCAATTAGCCATGCCATGTTATTGAATCTTAGAGAACACCAACAAAACTTCCTATCCGCGGAGAACACTGACTTCCACGGCTGCGAGGAATGATTGATAGTGATAGGCAGGAGGAATAAACACGACTAAAGGCTGCTTTGTTTGGCTCGCGATGTCTTAGCCCACTTAGCAAATGAAGTCTAAAGCTGGTCGGACAGGAACACTCGGTCGGACAGGAACTCGGTCGGACAGGAACACGTCTACTGTCCCCGGTTTGCCCTTTCGGGTTGGAGGAATAAAAGCATTCTCGGGTTGGAGGAAGCATTCTCGGGTTGGAGGACTGGTTTGCATTATTCTCGGGTTGGAGGAGTCAAGTAAGCAAGCATTCTGAACTTACAAAACTTATTAAGCAAAAGCAAGCATTCTGAACTTACAAAACTTATTGAGCAAAAGCAAGCATTCTGAACTTAATCTAATAAGGTTGGCGGGATGGAGGAGTCATCATTCTAATCTCGCTAAGTTTGGAGGGAGGAGATTCTAATCTCGGGTTGGAGTCATCATTTTATAATGAGCATCATTTTATAATGAGATTTTCTAATGAGTTAATGAGTGAGGAGAATCATTCTCGGGTTGGATTTAGCTAATAAGTGCGTGGGATCGGCCTTTACTGCTTTAACTAATGTAATGAGGAGTAATCATTCTCGGGTGAATAATCATTCTAATCTAAGGTTGGCTCGTTCATTCCACTCGCAGCATCGACTTCTTCCTCAATCAGGGCAGTGGAACCACGCATCGCAGCATCGACTTGTTCTCAGGGCAGTGGAACCACGCATCGGTTTTTGTGTTCCTCAATCAGGGCTGTGGAAGAGGTGAGTCTAGTCCACATCAGCACCGGAAGCTAAGCTAGGAGTTGCTTGAGGGGAGATGGCCCAAGCTAGGGATTGCTTGATGAAGGAGGCTGACCCAAGCTAAGCCAGGAGTTGCTTGAGGGTGAAGGGGGAAGAGCACACCCGCCGACCGATCTTCTTAGTCGGTCCCAAGAGTGAGCGCCCTATAAGAGTGAGCGCCCCATAATAGGTCTCCGTGGCCAGGTATGTCTGATTGTAGAGCCTATCCTCGTTATGCATGCAGCCAGGTATGTCTGATTGTAGAGCCTATCCTCGTTATGCGTCTGTCTGATTCTAGAGCCTCTTCTCGCAGCCAGGTAGGTGCAGATCCTCTTCTCGTTCGTTATGCAGCCAGGTAGGGTCAGCAGATATTATAGTATAGATCCTCGTGATGCAGCCAGGTCTGATGATTGTAGATCCTCATTTGTAGATCCTCGTTATACAGCTCTCGTAGGTCTGTCAGGTCAGATATTATAGATTAGATCCTCGTTATACAGCTCTCGTAGTTCCGTGATTCTAGATCTGATTCTCGTTATGCAGCCAGTAGAGTAGGTCTGATTCTAGAGCCTCTTCTCGTTATGCAGCCAGTAGAGTAGGTCTGATTCTAGATCTGATTCTCATGATGCAGCTCGTAGGTCTGTGATTGTAGAGCTTATTCTCATGATGCAGCTCGTAGGTCTGATTGTAGATCTTCTTATAATTACGCAGCTAGCAGATAGAGTAGGTCTGTCTGATTGTAGATCTTCTTATAATTATGCAGAAGTCAGGGAGTCCGGGAGTTCCCCCTTTAATCCAATGAGAGCTGGAAGGAAGGCTACTGATCTTGCATCTTGCCTTTCACGACTTTCACGAGCTGGACGGAAGGCTACTGACCACTGACCAACGGAAGCTAGGCTTGAGATAGTTCGCTGTCCAGGCGAGCTAGGCTAGAGATGGTTCGCTGTCCAGGCGAGCTAGGCTTTCAATAGTTGACTAAGCTAAGCTCCCGATGGCTAATTACTTACTGCCGTGCCACATAGAGCAAAGCTGGGTGTGGTGTGGGTACGGGTTATTCATGATTCTTGCTTTGAATGATTCTTGCTTTGAGCTACTCATGATCTTGCTTCTTGGGGAAAAACAGTCTGAATCTGGCAACTTGCGACATAGCAACCGGTCGAGTTCTTAACTTAAACAAACTGGGCTAATTGGTCTGACACTTGAATGCAGGTAGCTACTCAAACTTGCCCGTGCTGAGCTAGTGTTAAAACGAGACAATTTATAGCATCTCTGTGACACTTGAAAGCTGAAGTGTGTGAATTTGACAATTTGAAGCAAAAAAGAAGATTGAGTAGGTTGGCTCGGGTGGGGATTGCTTTGATTTCGCTGTCCCCAACTTAGCAGCCTATAACCGGCTCGTCTTACCTCGCTTTGAGTTCTCTTCCTTTCCTCTCTTGCTTATCATGGGCTGCTTTATCTTTTCCTTCTTTTAGTAGGCGGAGAGTCCCTCTTCCTTGAATGGGCTCCTTCCACTGACTTTCTCTCGCTCCTGACACTTGCTAGGTCTGTTCTGCTCCTTCTACTCGCTGTCTCCGCTTCGACATGGCATGCGTGCCAGTGACCTGGGGCTTGAGCCAAAGCGGATTCTTTGCAAACTAGAACTAGAGCGGACCCGGATCAGTGAATTGAAACCATCTACCGCTCCGTGGGCACTACTACAATAGTAGAAGGGGCATAGCAGGAATCGAACCCAAACCGATCACGTATCCAATCGAATTGAACCCTCCGAGGTAGCTTCCCCGAGTCCGACAATTGAGGGGAGATGATTCGTGTGCTACCTGGCTGATCTCTGGCACCTCTCTAGTCTAGCTTCGGCTTCCTGATCTTCTTCCCGGACCGCACCTGGCATGGAATTTCTCCCGTTCGTTCTTCTCGAACTGCTTCTCCAAAGGAATGAATTTATAGTTGGTGGGATAGGATAAAAGTGGAGGATGAGACCTTCTCCTTACGATAAAGTGTATTCTTCAACAGCTGACTTCAAGGAAAGCGAACTTCACGAATAGGTGTGGAGAGCGGTTCGGTTCAGAGAAGCAAAGTAGGGACTACTGTGGAAT